>CAUYSK010049081.1:0-75786 GCA_963575035.1 Avahi laniger
TTGCTGACAAAGACATTATTTCATCCTTCTTATGGTTGAGTAATATTTCATGGGGTGTGTGCGTGTGTGTTTGTGTGCGTGTGTGTGTATCACATTTTCTTTATCCACTCATCAGTTAATAGGCATTTAGATTGAATCCATATCTTTGCAACTGTGAATCATGCTATAGTAAGCATATGAGTGCAGGTGCCTTTTTGATATAATGACTTCTTTTCTTTTGGGTAGATACCCAGTAGCGGGATTGCTGATCAAATTGTGGATCTACTTTTTGTTCTTTGAGGAATCTCTATACTGTTTTCCATAGAGGCTGTACTAATTTACAGTCCCTCCAACAGTGTATAAGTGTTCTCGTTTCACTGCATCCATGACAACATCTATTATTTTTTTTTACTTTAATAATGGTCAGTCTGACTGGGGTAAGGTGGTATCACATTGCGGTTTTAATTTGCATTTCCCTGATGATTAGTGATGTTGAGTATCTTTTCATATGTTTGTTGGCCGTTGTATATCTTCTTTTGGAAAATAATCTGATCATGTCATTTGCCTACTTTTTAATCGGATTATTTGGTTTTTTCTTGCTGCTCTTTGAGTTCCTTGTAAATTATGGATATTAGTCCTTTGTCAGATGTATGGTTTATGAATATTTTTTCCCATTCTGTAGGTTGTTTATTTACTCTGTTGATTATGTCTCTTGCTCTGCAGAAGCTTTTTAGTTTAATTAAGCTCCATTTATTTATATTTTTTTTCTTTTGCATTTGTTTCTGGGGTCTCAGTAATGAATTCTTTGTCTAGGCCAACATCCAAAAGAGTTTTTCCTAGGTTTTCTTCCAGAATTTTGCTTCAAGGTCTTACATTTAAGTCTTTGATCCATCTCGAGTTAATTTTTGTATATGTTGAGAGATATAGATCCACTTTCATTCTTCTGCATGTGGCTATCCAATTTTTCCAGCACCATTTATTGAATAGGGTGTCCTTTCCTTTTCCTTTATGCTTTTGTCTGCATCATTGACTTTATTTCTGGGTTCTCTATTCTCTTTCATTGATCTGTGTCTGCTTTTATACCAGTACAATGCTGTTTTGATTACTTCAATATGTGTCTATATTTTAATGAATTAATTGAAGAGTTGTACAGTTTACACAATTAGCATTCATTGTCCTCAGCTTGGTACCAGGGTCAAAATTGGAGTCCACACAAATATTCCACTCCATACCATATTCGTTGTGCCATTTTAGGGTGGACAAAAATATAACATTTTAAGAAAGGCCAAATTGGTGGCAAAACGTATTTGAAATGGCAGTGCCCTTTCCTTATCCACAACCAGTACATAACAGGGCTATTCTCATTTCCTAAGCTATTAGAAACAGAACCTTAGCTTTTAATGTTATTTACATATGCATATATATGTGTGTATGCTCCATACTCTCTCTCTACCATCATCTTCCGCTGGCCCCTCTGCAGATCACTCACTGCCAGACACACCGGACTACTTGCAGTTTCTTAAACATGTCCAGACTTGCTTATTTGACCTACCCAACAGGAGAAATTCTGTATTTACTCTTCTCCTGTGTGGAATGTTCTTTCCCCACATTTCTACATGATTCCTCCCTTAGTTCATTCACTGTAAGTCTTTCCCTATCAGTAAGGCCTTCCTGAGATCCCAGGCTAACAGAGCTAGCCCTCTCCCTCAGTCTTTTTGAAGCTTTCTCTCATGCTTTTTTTTTAAAACCCATAGCACATATTTTCACACAAACTTGTACCATATGTCTGTTTGTTTATCTCTTTATCACTGCTCTCCAATAGGACATCTAATTTCCCTGTCTCAGTCACGACAGTATTTTTGATATTTCTAGTTAGTTTCTGATACATGGTAGGTGCTTGAGACATATTTGTTTTATAAATGAATAATTAATCATTGAAATCAGCAAGGTTACTTTCAGTCTGATGCAGGTGATGTATCAAAAAATCTCATCACTGGGATGCATTAAATTTTAATTTTCCTAATATGTATGTATTTTAAACAACTTGACTCAATAAAATTCACTATTAGATATATGTCAAGCAAAGCATAGAACATTAAAGCCAAAAAGTAGACATTAAAAACAACAAGGGAGAAAAAAACAGAAAATCTACAAAAAATGATAATTGCACTACCAGCTGATTTTTCCTTATCAAAATCAGAAGCCAGAAAAGTATGAAGGATCTTTAAAGTGCTGAGAGAAACTGTCAGCCTTGAACTATGTACTTAGCAGAACTGTCTTTCAAGGATGATGACAAAAAGACATCATAAATAAACAAAAACTGAGCAATCCTCACTAAAAAAACCTCTAAAAAATGTCCTGGAAGAAAGAAAACAATCCCAGAATGGAGGTTTAAGATACAAAGAAAAATGGTGAATAAGGAAAATGGTAAATATATGGGCAAGTATAAAGAAACATTGATGGCTTCGAACAGTATAATAATATCTCATTAGTGATGTTATATTTTAAAAAATAAAGCTAAAATACTAACACATAAGAGCATATAACTTACGCAAAGACTTTTCCCTTTAAAACATTCTAAAGTTCTTGTATTGTTAGTGGGGAGGATGAAGATAGTGATAAAGTTTAGGATTTGTTAACTAGGTTAAATTTTAAAAGTTGATTACCAAAATGATAGAAATAAATTATATATTTTCAACAAAAAGATACAGGTAAAATTGAATGAGAAAAATGAAAACCAATTCAACTGAAAACAAAGCAAGGGGTGAGTGAAGGATAGGGGACAAATAGGGAAACAAAGAGAAAAAAATAAAATGATAGAAATACATTTGAGTGTATTATAAGTCATAATAAATATAAGTGAATCGAAACTCCAGTTAGAATACATAGGCCATATTAGAAAATAAACTGAGACATGTGCTGTTTATAAGATATAGATCTAGTATATAATAAAGAAAAAGTCTGAAAGTAAAGGGATGGCCAAAGATAAACCAGGCAAATACTCGAAAAGTATTAATATAATACAAACATAATTGAGGACAAAAAGATTTACTCAAGATAATTATTAATACTTAATATTTTATTAGTACTAATAAAAGACTTTAAAAGAACATAATAATCTTATTCTCTCTATACGTAATAACAGAGTTTCAAAATATCTAAAGCCAAAATTAATAGCTCTATAAGGATAAATAAACAAGGCTGTCATGATATTTGGAAACTTTAATAACATATTTTTAAGTAGCCATTATAGAATCATGAAAGGATTATGCAGCAACATATGAAATATTTGAACAACATAATCAATAATCTTGTGCTAATTGACATATAAAACTTTATACCCAACAATATGTGAATACAGATTATATTCAAGCATACAAAGAACATTTTACAAATAGCAAGAACACTAGGCAATAAAATAGGTCTCACAAACTTTTAAGAATTAGTATGACACAGACCAAATCCTAAGAATACCTTATATTTAAGTTGAGCCAATAACAAAAACTATAACTAAAACACTCATTTGTTTGGAAATTTAAAAACACACTTTTAATACATTAATGTCTCCAAAAAGGGACCAAAAAAATAAGATATTTTATAATCAAACTCTATTGAAAATTCTTTATATAAAACACATAATATGTAACTCAAATAGTATTTAGAGGAAAATTTATAGCTGTGATAGACATATTAGAGAAGATTAAAGGTTGAAAAATAATGAGATAAATAGACAATTTTAAAAATTATTAGAAGAAACATACAAGAAGGCTCCCCAAATAAAACAAAAAAATAATGAAAAGAGAAGAAATTTATAAAATATAAAATACATCTACAAAAGCCAAAAGTTTGTTCCATAAGAATTATAAAATTGTCAAATTCCTGACAGAATTGATCAAAAGAAAAGAAACAATATGAAAATGAAAAGTATATATTGCCAGAGATCCTAAAAACATTAAAGTATTAAAAGAAGATATTATGAACAAATTCATATAAGTAATTTTGAAAACTTAGTTCCAATGTATAAATATCTAGAAGAAACATAGCCTTTCTAAATTGTCCCCAAAAATATAAATTCCAAAGTTTTATATCATGAAAGAAATCAAGTCATAATTTATTAAATAAAAATCTTCCCAAACAACAGGACTCTATAGTATTAATGTAAAGTTCTATCAAACCCTGAAGGAATGAATTGGCCAAATTTATCCAAACTATAATTCCAAAGTAGAGAAAGAAAGAGATAATCTCAAATTCATTTTATGAAGCTTGATGCCCCGAATTGGCAGGGTCTTTGTAGGAATTAGAGACCAATTTAAGTAATGAACATACAAACAAAAATCCTAATCAAAATATTAATAAGCTAACTGCAGAAATGTATTAAAAATGATGATAAATCACAATCAAGGTAGGTTTGTCTCATGAATATAAAAATTTTTCATGTTAAAAAATCAGTCAATATAACTCATATTAATAAATTAAATACAAATCACATAATACCAATAGCTGTAGAATAAAACATTTCATATAATGTAAAATCCATTCACGATGAGAAAGAAAACTCTTAGAAAAGTAGGAAAAGAAGGTAGCTTCTTTCACAAAATGAAAATATTTATATTAGCCTTTAGTAAACATAATATTTAATGGCAAAACAGATAATCTAGGAAAACACAAAAATACTCACCATCATCAATTGTCTTCAGCATTATATCAGAGATTTTAGCCCATTTAATAAGGAAATACAAAATTTAAAATGGCATAATTATTAGAAAATAAGAAATGAAATTGTCATTATTTGAAGATGATGTTATGCATACACAGAAATCCCAAATAATTTACGGATAAATTATTACTAGCTTTGCAATAATACTGGCCATTCAATTAGCAAAAAAATAAACAGCATCAGAACAAACACAGAATGTAATTTTTTAAAATATGCCATTTAAAATTTTTTTCAAGGACATGAATTACCACCATATAAATCTTATTTGTCTGGAGAAATTATAAAACTTGATTTAAAAAAGTCAAGAAAGTGTAAATAAATGTAAATATATAACATGCCCAGAAACAAATAGACTCAATATTCTAAAGATGTTAGTTCTCCTCAAACTCATCTCTAAATTCAATCCAAAAAGAAAAAAATGCCTCTTATAATGTTTCATGCAAAATGACAAGCAGAATCTATACTATGGATTTAAGAACAAAGGCAAAGTCAAAATGCAGTGAAGAAGAATAACAAGGTAGAAAAATTTATCCTATCAGGTAGTCAGGACCTCTTATAAAGCTCAGGTAATGAGCAGTACGTGGTACTGATTCAGAGATAAACAAATAGACCAATGAAGGAAAATAGGGATCCCAGAAACAGACAAAACTTTATAGGAAAACTAGGTATGTGACAACATGCCATTATAGATCAGTGGATAAATGAGAGCATTTTGATGAAATGGTGCTGATAAAATTTATTTTCCATATTAAAAAGAAAAAAAGGTAAGGATGAAGAGGAGAAATTGTATCCGCACCTCATAGGATATACAAAAATGTAATACTAAATGGATTCAAGACTTAACTGCAAAAATCATAACTTAAAAAAAAAGATATAGGAGAATATTTTTATGATCTCATGGTTAGAAAGCATATCCTACACGAGATACAAAATAGGATAACAATGAAAGAAAATTAAGGGATTGTCTTCTTGGAATACATGATTTTAAAAAATGAAAACATAAGTCACAACCTGAGAGAAGACATTTACTATACTTAAATGTGAGAGAGTAGCAGTCTCCAGAATATATAAAAAGTTTCTTAAAATTAATTAGAAAATGAACAATTCCATATAAAAAGTAGATAAAAAAACATTTAAAAATTCATATTAGAAGAACCCTAAATGAAAAATAATGCTAAATCTCATTCATAGCATGAGAAATACAAATTAACATCATTTTAAAATAGCATTTTACTTCCAGAAGATTGGCAAACACTGAAAAAACCTTAAAATGCCAAATATAGGTAAGAATGAAGAGCATTAAAAAGTCTTATATGTTGTTGGTGGGGGTTGAAATTAGCACAATGACCTGGTACTTGTTCTCTATATGTTGTCTTTTTTGTTCCTATATTCCTTTATCACTACCTTCTTTTGAATTAAACAGATATAGATATTTTTTAGACTGTCATTTTAATCTCCTTGACCTTTCTTTTCATATATTTTTTGAGTAATTTTCCCAGTGGTTGCCCTGTTGAGTATAATTAACATCTTAACTTTTAGCAACCTAGTTCAGACAACACACTAATCTTAAAAGCATCCGAAAACTTTGTTTAGTTGTTATTTAACTACATTCCCAATGCCCTCCTTTGTACTGTTATTGTAATACAAATTACATCTTTATATACTATGTGTCCATTAATATAGATTTATAATTATTAATTATGCAGTTGTCTTTTAAATCAGAGAGGAGAAAAATAGTTACAAACAAAAAAACCCATTCACATTTTAATTTGTATTTATCTACATATTAACTTTTAGTGCTGCTCTTTATCTTTTCATGAAGACTAAGTTACTGTCTAATGTCCTTTCATTTTAACCTAAATGATTGCCATTAATATTTCTTTTTTTTTTTTTTTTTTTTTTTTGAGGCAGAATCTCACTCTGTTGCCTGGGCTAGAGTGCCATGGCATTAGCCTAGCAAACAGCAACCTCAAACTCCTGGACTCTAGTGATCCTCCTGTCTCAGCCTCCCAGGTAGCTGGGACTATAGGCACGCACTACCATGCCTGGCTAATTTTTTCTATTTTTAGTTGTTTGACCAATTTCTTTACATTTTTAGTAGAGACGGGGTCTCGCTCTTGCTCAGGCTGGTCTCTAACTCCTGAGCTCAAATGATCCGCCTGCCTTGGCCTCCCAGAATGCTAGGATTACAGGCGTGAGCCACCGCACCCAGCCCCCATTAGCATTTCTTATAAGGCAATGAATTTCCTAGAATTCATTGCTAGATTTTCTAACAATGAATTCTTTTAGTTTTTGCATGGCTGGAAGTATCTTAAACTCACCTTCAATTTTGAAGTTTAATTTTGCTAGATATATAATCCTTGGTTGACAGCGTTTTTCTTTTACCGCTTTCAATATGTCATCCAACTTCCTTCTGGCCTACGTGATTTCTGATGAGAAGTCAGCTGTTAATCTTATTGAAAACTCTTACAGGTGATGGGTTGCTTCTCTCGTTGTTCTTAAGTTTCTCTATTCATCTTTGGCTTTCAACAGTTTCATTATGGTGTGTCTAGATCTGGATTTCTTTGAGTTTATTCAATTTCAAGTTCACGAGCTTCTTGGAAATGTAGATTAATGCTTTTATTGAATTTGGGAAGCTTTCAGCCATTATTTCTTCAAATATTCTTTCTGTTCCTTTCTCTCTCATTACTTCTCTGGGACTTTTATTACGCACATATTGGTATACTTGATCATGTCCTGCAGGTCTTTGAAACTGTTAATTTTTCTTCATCCTCTTTTCTTCCTGTTCTTCAGATTAAAGATTAAATACTCTCAATTGTGCTGCCTTTGATTTTGCTTATTTTTTTCCTCTGCCTGGTCACATTTTCTACTGAGCCCCTCTAGTAAAGTTCTCATTTAAGTTATTATATTTTTTAACTCTACAATTCTTATTTGTTCTTTTTTATTTCTATCTCTTTATTAATGTTCTCTGTTTATAGAGACATATATTATCATACAACCTTTAAACACAGTTTTTATCTCTGAAGTTATTTAAAATATCTGACTTAAATTCTTTGTCTAATAAGTCCAATGCCTGAGCTACTTCAGGGACAATTACTGACTTTTCCTGTGTATGGGCCACACTTTCTTATTTCTTTGCTTGTCTCAAATTTTTTTGTTGAAAAACTGGGCATGTTAAACAAAATAATATGGCAACAATGGAAATCATGTTCTCACCTCTCCCTAGAGTTTGTTGTTCTTGTTTGTTGCTGTTGTTTTATTTGTTTAGTGATTTTTCTAAACTAATTCTGCAAAGTCTGTAATATATGTTTTATATGGTACTGAATTTTCTGATATGTTAGCTTAGTAGTTAATCAGTTAATGATTAGACAGAGATTTCATTAAATGCCTGAAACCAATAGTCCCAAGCCTTTTTCAAGGGGCTCTGTGTGTTTGTGTGTGTGTGTGTGTGTGTGTGTGTGTGTGTGTTAGGGCACACTTTAAATACTTAATCAAGTAGCTGATAAATCCACCTTGGCCTTCACTTCCTATGTGAGCAGAGCCTTAAACTCGGCTTGAGATGAGAGCTTAGGACATTTTCAGAATCATTCCTGACCATAGTCACAGCCTTATCATGCACGTGGCCTTCTAGATTCTTGGGAATTTGGTGTGATTTTTCATTGTCCTTACGCTTATCTCATTCCTCAGTTTTTCCTTTGAAGCTTTTGGTTAGCCTATTATTTGCCACATTGTTATCCACTACCTCAGGCAGCCATAAAGTTAATCAATTGTCTTTAATTGTTTTCAACAAATACTTCTGGGAAAGAGGTTTTCACTCTGGGTGAACTCCACGTGAGGCCAAATAAAGAAAACCTTGAAAGTGGATCTTGCAGGGAAACACCAGAGAGGCCAAACAATGACAATTCTCTAGCTTTCAGGCTTTGAAGGAGCTCCAAACCCGTTATCTTACCCCTGGCCCCAGCCAGCCCAAGATTGGCAAGTTACTGATTTTCACTGAGGATACAAGCTCTTATTTGTTAAGGCTCCCATGGAGCTAGAAATGGAAAAATGGGAATATGGTGCGTTAAAATACTACAAAGTTCACTGTTCTTACCAAGATTCAGCTGATTTGTTTTTTCAAACATACTTTCTGAGTTGCTGGAAGCCTTTGGTTAATTTCCAGAGTTTCAAAAAAAATTTATCCTGACAAATTTTGCCAGTTTTGTCATTGCTTTTATGGAGAAAAGAATTTTCAGAGATTTAAACTGACACTTTTGCTGACATCATTGTGGCAAAATGACTTTGGAATTCCACTTGGCATTACCTACTGAAATTTATTGTGTGACTAGCCTAGGAGCTGGTTGTTTCATTCTTCTCATGCCATGGTGAAAGAGCAGGCATGTTCAAGAATGTTAATATAGCATTGTTCAAAAGAGCCAAAACCTGGAAACAACTAAAACATCCCACATAAGAATAAATAAATAAATTATGATGTGAAGGGAATACTTTATAGCAATAAAAATGAATGAATCACAGATACATATACTCATATGGATAAATCCTCATAGCATACTTTTATTGGAGAAAAAGAAAGCTAAAGAAGAATGTATTCAGTCAGATTACATTTTTATAAAGGTCAAAAACATGTTTAAAACTATTAAGGAGAGGAAAATAAATAATTTTTTAAACACAAGAGATTAATGGCTAATCCTGGTTCAGAAAGATAGGAAAGAGGTTAAGTGCTGAGAGAATTTTAATAGTGTCAGCAAAGTTCTATTCTTAAGTTGGATGAAGAGTTCATGGGTATCTATTTTATTATTGTGCTTTGTGATTTCAGAATGTAACTACTTACCTGTCTGTATGTATCAAATGTTTTACATTAATAAAAAGAGGGGATTTTGACCATTTATAATGGTTTTAACCCTTTTTCTCTTACAAATATTTATGCTACCTGTACAAGAAAGTCCAGAGAGTAGTTGAAAGAGAACAGAGAATTATGAGATTACAGCCTTTATTATTTATTAACCTGGGTACAGGATCTTAAAACGTTACTTGATGTTTTTGAGCCAGTATCCTATTGGTGGTTCTGTACTTACTTCAACAGTAAATTGTGAGAATAACAGTAGATTACATATAAACTGCCCAGCCTATTATATGTATTGGATGAATAGCAGGTATTATTAGCAACGTGACATCACAATATTCACTCAGACATTAAAGAAGTCCACCCATCATTCAGATGACCAGGTGTTCAACAGTTTTTTTGATAAATATGTACAGACAGCTAAAGAAATTTTAACATTTTTAGGAAGACATGGCAGCATTGTCAAAATAGCATCAAAGTGAACCTTTATAGCAAATCTTTATAAGTATTGAGCCATTTTTTATTTAGAAGTTGAAAAAAGATCCACCTTTTATGATATTTGTATATCCTAGACACTTTCTGAAATGCCGTATAACAATAAAAACATTTTTATATAACTATTTTTCTGATTATGGTTTCCAATACACCAAACATTTCAATATTTTCAGAATATTTTTGTATCTTCAAAGCAGAATGTGAGAAAGAGCCCATTTAGGTATCTGTAGATTTGAGGAATTTACTCTTGTGCGTAATTTTTAAATATATTGTTTAAAAAACCTGGAAATCTTGAAAGTCCCCCAAATTTCCACTAAACTCTACTGAGCATGTTCATTTTGTGCCAATAATACACCAATTTACTAATATAGTTTGTTGCACATGTTCTATTTAAGCATCAACATGAAACCCATCCCTTGTGCCTGATTCATTCTTCTAATTTCTTCAGCTCATCAGTACCCCCAGGGGAAGAAAGGACAGAACCTATCAAATATTAGAAGGGCTGTTACGGTCAAACTCACCATCAAGCAAAAGTTCCAGATAATCAAATTCTGTCTTGGCATTTTTCTTTTTCGTGCACATTTCTTATCTTCTGAGTTCCCATCCTCTATGGTTCCAAATCATTTGTGATTTCTACCTTTTCCACATCGCATCTTTGCAGGCCCATCCAAATTATTAGCAACCAAGGGGAGGGATTCAGTCTCTTGACCTATCAGCATGGCACCAGTGCCTGTGTTACAGTTCTGCCTGTCTTGGACTTATACTTTGGAATTGGATATAACCCAGTTGCACAATCTGGGATGTTCACCAAAGCAAGTTAAAATTTTGAAATATCTACTGTTTGGTATGTCATAGTGTGCATAATTAAGAATCAGATCCACTTTTCATTTACAAATAGCTCAGAATGTCAGTGCCACAGACAACCTTCAACACTATCAATTCCACCTATATGATTGTGCAGAACAGGAAACTAAGGCCCAGAAAAGTTAAATGATTTGCCACAAATAACACACTATTTAAGTGGCAGAGCCAGGACCAAGATTTCTTTATTCTTAGGCTGACTCTTTTCCTTTATTCTTTTCTTTTCTTTTTCAACCATGCCTGCTGGTTGCTTAATCAGGGGGGAGAAAAAGCATTTGTACAAATTCTTGCTCTTAATAAATAAATAGCCAGTGTTAGTACAGCTGGTGGTTAGCATGTCCCTGCTATATGTTGTTGATGCTTTGTTTGTAATTGGCTATTTTAAATGGGTGCTTCCTAGAATGAAATTAAACTTATATTCAACTATCTTCATGCTTACATTTGGCAATTCTGCAGACAGTGAGGCTAATAATGATGGTTTTGATGAGTATAAGTAATATGTGGGCATTCTACTTGAGAAGGTTTCTGAATTATTGCCTAAACTTCCACACACTTAAAATAATTAGAAATTGTGAATAATAATTCTCTTTGGGCTGATTTCTTTCCGTTTTTTAATTGCTCATTACCAAAAGTAAAGATTGAATAATAAGAACCCCATTAATGGTCCCATAAAACCGCTGACATGAGCAATGTCTTGATACCAATCATGTCAAATGCACTTTTTAAATACAGCTAATGTTATCAAAATTATATTTCTGTAGGTTCTGACTTTTTAAAGAGTTAGAGCAAAGATCTCTGGGACAAACAATGCATTGCAAAGTAAACATTCTCACCCTGCATTTTTAATCACAAACGGAATAGTCAGGCATAATAGAATAAAAATTCATTAGACAGAAAGAAAAATAATCTTAATTAGATTTATCTTAGATTAATAAAACTCACAGTGCATATGTACTGGGTCATGATGTATTTCCCTTAAGCCCCAGGATTGCTAAAAATACCAAATCAATCACCACCCAGATTGCATCATGAAGTGTGTGAACTAGTGCATTAAAAAGCCGTGTTAGCACCAACAAAGTTTATTGGGGTAACTGCATTCAAGACGCACATGGCATACCTTTAAATAGCACTGTTAAAATACCAAATAAAATGTCAACGTCTGTCAGGTCTCTGGCTTTTATAAATTGTTTAGACTGGGAAACGTTGGGGTTTGGACATTGTTCTTTTCATTTGATGTAGAAAAGAAGAGACCATAAAAAGAAAAGAACAATAAAGCATAGCTCATTTTTGAAGTTCTTTCATGGAAAAACATACTCTGGATCATTACCCTCCTAATCAACAATTTCCTTCTTCCTCCCAGTCCTTTCCGTCTGGTATTTACCTTTCTCCCCCTCCCTCGCTCTGGGTGGTATTCTGAGCTTATACATACTACTCAGTAATCATATTTTAAAAAGCGCTTAAAAAGAGAATCCCAGGATGGCATGACAGATATGTATATACTAAGGGTATTTTTAACCTGAACCATAGCTTTACTTACCATGTCTATGCTCTTAAAAACACACCAGAGTGCCCTGACTGCAGAGCTTTCTGGAAGGGAGGGAGGCCCTGCAAGCGAGATAGGCTACTCCCCACCTACAGACGAATTATTATCACACCTTCGTGGCCATCCCCCTGCCCTCTTCCCTCCGCCTCCTTCCTTTTATTACCACACCACACTCCCCACAATTCCCAAACAACAACATCTCTGTTTCAGCTTCTTTTCTGGATTTCCCACACTTAATGCAACCCAGACCTCACCTTCAGCTCTCCCGAGGCCACTTTGGAAGCCAGCTCGATGACACAGCCAACAGCCATGCGTGCAGCACCGGACGAGTGCAGTTCATTCCAAATGGTGTCACTGTCCACCTGAGCAAACAGTCAGCAGAGGCGGGAGAAAGAGAGAAGAAGAAAGCGAAAGAGAGGAAGAGATGAAAGAGGGAGAGAGGGGGAGGGGATTTGGGGGGAGGGGGACAGGGAGAGAGAAAGCAAATCTGTGAGGAAGGGCTGGCAGGGGAACAGCCTAGGTACAATAACATTAGTCTTCCGTCTTGGCCAGCTGAAAAGGCCTTCTGGACATGGCTTTGCTTATACTTTTTCCCTACACTGACTTCTCCAATGGAAACACATTCCTGCCATGCCTCACTGCCATTCCTTGTTTAGATTTCTCATTACAAACAGCATTACATAGGCCGGATCTGGCTTAGTTACAGGCCTGCTAGAAACCAGGCCCCAGTAGTAGACAGAGTAAAAACTAAGAGCACTTAGTTATACATAAAAATCGGATTTGCAAGTGCTAGAGGGGGAAAATTCAAATACCTTTCTGACTGCAGGTTTACAGGGAGCCAAAGACAATTATTAGGCAGGTAGCAGTAGCAGTCGGTGAGTAGGAAGTAGCAACTGCAGCTCAGGTTCTCCGGCTAAATGGAAGGAGTGTGTGGTCCTCATACTTAAAACATTAACAATAGTAAGCTGCAAGGAGCAATTTGATTTTCAAAGTAGAAGCTTAAGATTTCTGACATTTAGTACAATTTGGCAGCTGTTGCAGTGCAAGCTGTTATTATTAAAATTGGATAGACTAGTAAAATACATAGTTGCTTCTATACTAGAGAACACTGTTATCAAAACAAAGCATGCACCAATATTCTGCTTTCTCTTTACGAAATGTTGTTTATTCTTTTCCATGCAAGAATAAGAGAACATATATTACAGGAACATGAAAAGTGCAACAATACTGGTTTATGACTACATCTACATCATACATCTTGCATATTTTTGTGTATTAATATATTTCATAACATTAAAAAAAAGTATCAGATAGTAGAAGTCTCTGATTTTAAGACACATAAATTACTTGAAGTACTAGGAAATGGAACAAAAAATTTTTGATTGTGTAAATATTGACTTCCCAAATGGGTCAAAGGAGAGAAATCCTACTTAAAACAAGGCTTTAAAAAAAAAAATAAGAATGAAATTTAAGAGGCCTAATCACATAGAACAAATATAATAAATAACAATAACATGTATTCACAATGTACTAGGCAGTTTACTAAGTATTTTCACATGTCTTTTTCTCGTGAGGTCCGTACCGACCTAAATGTTGTCAAGAACAATGAATAAATAAATAAAACTAAAATAATAAATAAATATATAGAAAATTAAGATCCCATAAACAAGAGTATAGTAGTGAAGAGAGAAGTTTCTGGAATCAAATTGTTGGGGTGAAATCATGGCTTCATCATTAAAACCTGAGTGACATTAGGCAATTCATTGATTAAGGTCTCTGTACCTTGGTTTCCTTACCTGTGAAAATGCTAGCTTTTCAAAGTGCCATCTGCATATGATTTTGTTGAGAATTAAATGAATAAATGATAAGCAAAGGTCAGCTACTACTATTTCAGCTACTACTATTTCACGCATTTTGTAATGCCTGGCACATGATAGAGGCCCGAGAAGTGTTTATTGAAAGAGCACACTGTGGCTTAGAGAAGCTACACAACTGGCCCCAGGACCCTTACACAGGCTTCTGACCCTCTCAGCACATGGTTTCTCACCATGCTCCTGAAGAAGCCCGTGATTTCTAGGAACAATCAGCCCCTGTCATAGTCAACACCATCTTAGTCAAACACTATCAGCTACAGAATGAAGGAATCATGCAAGTAGATACTGGAACCTAATCATTGCCCTTTAATATGAAAATTTTATTTTTTTACTGTACCAATAAGTAACTTATTTGAGCTTCATGTGGATATATCCTTGAGGAAGATGGTTACACAAGTTGAAAAATAATAACCATTATTTACCTTGTGTTTTATAGGTTTTAACAAGTTTTCATACCATTACAGAGCTTCTGGTGGCATAGAAAAGCCTGCATTAACCAGAAATACTATATCTTAGCGGGAAATGTGCTTTATCATTTTTCTTTTCATGCACATGAACTTCTCCTTGGTCTGTCCAGGAATTTATTCCTTTTCTTGGTGAGAGTGTATGTGTGTTCGTGTGTGTATATTAGGGGGTAATAGTACATGAGCTGAAAGGGAGATTAGGATGGATATAGAAGAAATGTAAAGAAAGCGACATTTAAAATAGGATTTTGCATCAGTATGAATCAAAACAAAGATTTTGTGGTGAACGAGGATTTTTTTCCAAATTCCTTTACGTATCAGGAACTAAGCCTGATTGTTTCAGATCATAGTCCTATGACAGCGATAACATTGAGAGAATGCTATCACTGCTTCTCTGAATGATAGTTCAGAGAAGAGACCCTTCTATCTGTAACAACGAGTTATGCTTGTTGACTAGGGTATGTGTAGGATACAATGAGAGGAAGAAAAACCTATTATAAAAGCCATCCCCTTCCAATCCTGAGAGATTGGAGAAAGCCAGACCCAAGGGAGGAGTGTCAGAAGCAGGGGACACAGAGGGTGATATGTGAGCAAATGATAGAGGACATTGTTTCAGGAAAGTTAACAAAATGGTAAGCGAGTCTTCACTCTGGTGGATATTCGGGGACTTTTGTATTTATGTCTGCAACAACCTGTGGGCACCACATAAGGAAGTCTGCAGAGCGATGTGAAAAATCAATCAAAGATCAGACTGAAACATTCCTAAGATGCTCTTGGTTCCTGTGCAGTGTAACTGGAAGCCTAGAGCTTCCACAATCCCTCATAGCATATGCCATGGAAGGGCCTATGAAATGTGCTAGCTATGATTGGGGCCAAATGGAGTCCACAGCAGAGGCTCAGGGGAACCCCAGCACCAATGCAAGCCAAGGTGAGGCTGCTGGAGCCTGGGAGCCCAGCCAAGCTTCAGCTTGCAGAGAAATCAGAAATCAGGAGTTAATCAGCTGCCGACCTCAGCTTCAAATGCTGGGAGATCAGGAACAATCGGATGGCTCAGGGAGGTTGTCACAGAAATAAATCTCAGCATCCAGAGGACGCTATGAGGATCCAAGGACCCCTTCAGGTCTCCATCCCTCCTTCAGGAACCCAAATGCCATCTCTGAAAAAGAATCTGAGAGACTGAACAATCACCTAAAGAGACTGAGACCAGTAATAAATTGATCTTGAACAGACAGAATTTCTAAACTGAAAAGAAGCCGTTCAGACTAGAAGAGACAGCTCTACTGTTAATTGTGGAGAAGATCAATGTAACTGGGAGAAAAAAGAAATGATGTATTCCCCACAGGTCTGAGTGAGCATGGGAAATACTGTGTCCCATTTTCAAGGTCAGGAATTTACTCTGCTGAACGGCCAAGGAAAATCTAGCCAGGATTCTGGGCAGAAGTCCCCAAGGATATGCTGCATACATGGGCGAGTGGGGTTTAATTGTATTTTAGAATTCATATGGCAATATCCAACTTATAGCACCCTCTGAATTCCTCTGGAATGTTTACCATGCTTTGTTTATGTGCCATTCCAAAAAACAGTATGTGTTCCACTTTCAAGTATTTCTGACAATGTAACGAATGTACAAAACGTAAAGGCAGATTTAGTAGTCTGCCGAGTAATACGTCCACAGAGGCCTTGTTTTATTGCCAGAATTAAAATCAATCAGTCCTGAAATGGTCTTCCCAAAGTTCAACTCACTTTATAAATACGTAGGAGGGTCTGGACCTAACATGTGTCCAAAACTGGGATTTAGAAATGTTAGGTGAGGCTGTCTCTTTTGTGGAACAAAAGTTTTTGTGTGTGTGTGAAACAGTTACTCTGTGTGAGGAACTGAACCGACGTGGTGAGACAGAGTAGAACCATGCTTTAGGGTAAGAGTCATAGGAACTTGGCCATAAGGGAGATTTAGTCATCAGAGGAGGAGGCACTATTCCGAAAGCAGCATAGTCTGTCATCGAGTTCCTCCTTCTAGCCCACACTCCCAGACATTCATGGCTATTTAATAGGGTAAGGAGGGCTGCAGGGATAGGTAAGGTTGGAAGTAACCAAAATAGACAAAGCATTTTAAACTCTCTAAAAAATGAGAATGAAGAACATATTGGTATCAATTTGAAAAATTAACCTTTAAAGAGGGAGAGAGGATATTCTCCACTTCTCGAATGGACATCAGAGAATCCAAAGCAACTGACAATGTGAAGACTTCCAAATATTACTAACATACATCGTCAGTGGCCAGCAAGACTCACTGGGGAAGGAAAGAAGAAAGGAAGGAAGGAAGGAAGGAAGGAAGGAAGGAAGGAAGGAAGGAAGGAAGGAAGGAAGAAAGGAGAAGGGGGAAGAGAGGGAGAGAAAGAGGAAGGAAAGAATGAAGGAAGGAAGGAAGAAAGAAAGGAAGGAAGGAAAAAAGGAAGGAAGGAAGGAAGGAAGAAAAGAGATAGGAAGGAAGAGGAGATGTGAAAAAACGTCTTGCATTCAGAAGCACAGGGCATTATTCATATTAGTCATCATCTGAGGCTTCTAAAATAATTAGGAAGATGCTCTAGCTATGGAGGTACACAGTTTGGATGTCTGTCCCGTCCAAGTCTCACATTCAAATTTGATACCCAATGTTGGAAGTGGGGCTGGATGGGAGGTGTTTGGATCACGGGGGCAGATCCCTCATGAATGGCTTGGTGCCCTCCTTGCAGTAATGAGTCCTGGCTCTGTTAGTTCCCCACCAGAGCTAATTGGTGAAAAGAGCCTGGCACCTCCTCCCCTCTCCCCCTTTCTTCTCACCATGTGATGCCTGCTCCCCTCCCCCTTCTATCATGAGTGGAAGCTTCCTGAGGCCCTCACCAGAAGCAGATGCTGATGCCATACCTCTTGTGCAGCCTTCAGAACCATGAGCCAAATAAAACTCTTTTCTTTAAAAATTACCCAGCCTCAGATATTCCTTTATAGCAATGAAAAAGGAGTAGGACCTCAAGCATAGAGGAACTGTAACAGCAGAAGAGTAAGGACATTGATTTATTGAAACGTAACCACTACGTAATACCATCTACATTTAAAAGAAGAACAGCATGTTGCAATCTCTCTTACTGGTGGTGAAAGAGAATAAGTAAGAATAAGAAGGAATGCTGAGATACATATTATTTATGGAACAGGAATAGTAGAAACGTGATCTCATTCACCGAAAGTCACAGCAGAGTGCAATTCAGAAAATACATAGATATGGTAATACAAAACAATAATGGGGACAGTTCACAATTTCACTTTTATTATATATTCCCCTACTCTATAAAGTTATGTTCTCTAATATTTAGAAATAATAACAACAATAATAATATTTTCTTCTAACAATTGTTGAATACTTAGTAAGATCCAGGCATTTTGCAAAGTTCTTTGCCCCTAAAACTCATTCAATAATTACAACCAACATTGACCTAGATGCAGTTTTATATATGAAATTCAGAGAGGTTGTTTAGCTGTTAAGAAGAGGAGTTGAAATGAGAATACATTAAAAAAAAAGAGTATGAGCTCTTAACCCATATTGATTATGATGCCAGTAAAATCAAAATCCAAAAAAGGTAAAATAAATACTAAAACGATTTCTAAAAATAGATTCTAATCCTATTTATAGAATCTAAATAGTTTCCCAATTAAATAAATTAGCTAAGACCTACCGGAATGTTTTGTATTTTAAGGCACTGAACTTCTACCCTGTTAAAATAGCTAAAATATTTTGTAAAAATCAAATATTTCCTGGACAGTGGGGTTTTTCCTGAGTGTTGTAATTTGTTCGTCATTGTTCTAGAGCAATGATTCTCAATGAAGGTGATTTTGCCTCTGAGGCATTATTTGGCACTTTCTGGAGGTGTTTTTTTGTTGTCATGACCAAGGAAAGGAGGTGTGCTACTGGCTTCTAGTAGAACAGAAGCCAGGAAGGCCACCAGACGTCCTACGGTGCAATGGAACAACCCCTCCAACAAAGAATCATCTGGCTCCAAATGCCAGTAATGCCAAGGTTGAGAAATCCTGCCCTAGAAAAATTTAAAAAATATATAAATAACAGTGCTGCCTTTCTCATGTTGGCTATTAGAAATATCAAAGCCAAGTGCGTAGTCCTCCTCTAGTAAAATGAGTAGCAACTACAGCACTTTGTATTATAATCTTATTCCTGGATCATTGTGTTTTCACTTTTGAATGATTTCCACACTTACTTCCAAAAAAAAAAAAAAAAGAAAAACCCCACATTATTTATGTTTGTTTCTTTTGAAAGCTACTTTAATCTTTTACGAAATTTGGCAGGATTGTAAGGAAAATACAGAGAAAGAAGAAAGGAGAAGCAACAAGAGAAATAGAGGCCAGAAAGTATGGCAGAGAGGAGAGAGATTGGATGGGGAGGAAAGTGCTATATATTTTCATTCTTACTTTTTTGAAGTTGTGCTTCATCTCTTGCTTTTTATTAGACATACGACCAAAATTAATTTTTATCTAAATAATTCTGAATTTATCTGAATAACTTTGTCTACTGAATAGAATCAATGCTGTTCTAAACTTATTTTTAAGCATTATTCTGCTCCTCATTTCTTAAGTGTCACAAATGTCACAGACAGAGCCAGGAAAAATGTTTCATAGTTCTTTCCATTCTCTTGTTCCAGTCTCACCTTATCGTTCCTTAATGCATCAAAGGATGGGACAGTTATTTATTTTAATGATTTCAAAAGGAGATAATTAGATCAGTGGCAAAATAAAAGGTCAAAGGACATTATATCATTATGGACATCTATACAAAACAAATAAACAGATAAAAAGAAAAACCCAGGCAATTTCCACCTATGAAAAGCCAGGTCCTTGAGCAATGGTTGTTGGTGGGAATGCTGGGTTTGGCCCTGCACACACAGCAGGCTGAGGGTCTGTGGAGGAAGCTGGCTGCCTTTGAGCAGCCATGATCCATTGTGTTGAGTGAAATCTGTAAGCACTGTTTTTGAGTATAACCACCCTTCCAATTGTCCACATGCTCTGAAACAGATCGTAAGCAGCTGAGAGGTGGGCATAACATTCTACAACCATCGTTTACATGGTTTCTTTATCCACTGTGAATTAGGAACATGAATTAAAATGATAAAAATCCATGATCCATGATTAGGATTTTGCAAGAACATGAAGATGTTTCCTGAGTGACCCCCTTATTCAAAGGCCTCTGTGCTTCTGCAAACCTTTTGGGCAAGCACCTAGTGGCCTTAAGTTTTTCTTTGTCTTTTTATTGTTTGCTCTGAGATTGATCACATAAAAATGGACAGCAAAATAAAAGGGTGATGGGAAGTGCACAAAATAATCAGAGTTCCAAGTTAATTGTCCACAGATAGATCTCTCACTGGATGATAAACAATGTCATGGAATTTGTACTTTTTAAAATAATGATAAAATAACAATAACAACAATGTTCTCCAGTAAAATACTTCCTCAGATCTAGAGCAGGAATGATTTAAATGCTAACTGGGGTATAAATAATTTTCCTGAGCTGGGCTCAATGACACATACCTAAAGTCCCAGCAACTCCAGGCCAGCCTGGGCAACATAGCAAGATCTTGTATCTAAAAAAATAATAATAATAATAAAAAGAATTTTCTTGGTGTTAAAGGGATTCATTACACAATATAGACATATTGGGACCAAGTAGAGTCTACAGACAGGGCTAAAATACAAAAAAGAAGCTGGAGAGACTTAAATATAGAAAGGGCTGCAGATTAGGACTAAAGAAGTAGCCACGAGTTCACTTGACTCCCGAGGCGAGACTGGTGACGTAGACATACAGTAATGGAAGGCGGCTCTCTGGTTGAAACTGTGGTTGACTGGAGTGTCTACGCCCCACCTAAAAAGGTTATATAGTTCCAACCAATTTTTGTTACAAGGAAATAATTGCATGGGTTTTCATTAGTAGCTCTAAATATTATGTTCTTAGGTGCAATTTTCAATCTTAAATAGTGACAAGAATTCACTTAAAAAAAAAAATATCCCCAGCCAGGCTAAAAAGAAACCTATGTGCTGAATATGGTTTCTGATTGGCAGTACATAACTTCTGCTGTCCAGGATTACACAAAGTTTGAAAAGTCTAAGGCAGGAAAGGCAAAAAAAAAAGGGGGTGGGGACTTAGAATTAGAAGCGTTGATTCCTTGTGTGGCAACCATCAAAGCTTAACACAAGATTTGTCAGGGCAGGGCCCTTGCGGAGTGGAGCTACTCTAACTTAAGGAGGTATGCTCATAAAGGATTCCAGCCTCTGCCTGAGGATAAGAATAGAACATGGTCTGTTGAATCTAATAAAAAATAATTGGGGCTTTTATTTTGCATGTCTTTTGTATCTCACTTTTAGTAATTTGCATTTATTGCATTTTATAAAAGTATTGCTCTACAAAACATAGGAAATAAAACATAAGTGAACAAAACCTTGTCTTTCACCACATAATGATTTGAGAAGCCTTAAGCATTCATTTCATAGAGAAAGGGCTTTCCTTCCAAATTTTCTAAAAAAAGAACTCTATTTGGGTAAAAGAGATAGAAAGAAAAAGTGAAGCTAGAGTAAAATTGGAAATACATTTTAGGAGTTTTTATTAATAAATTAGCCCTATCAAAGTAAGTTGTCTTAAGAGAGAATGACTACCAATAACTTGTCTAAGTGGTACACCAATAATTTGTACCTAGAGGTTTCCATAACCCCAGGATTTGGAGGAAATTGTTAGGCTTCTAAATATGCTTTTTAACAGAGATTACAAGGAACCAGTCTTTGGATAAAGCCTCATCTACTCTATTCTGTTTTCTTAGGTGTGAGCACTGGCAAGGGTATCATCAACATTTAGTGCAATACCATCTTATTTATTTTGGTGACCTTAGGGTTAGAGACGTTGAAAATCAGCACTTCCACTCACAAAATGTTCAAACTTGGGCAAGTTCATTAACTGATCCAAGCCCTGAGAAAAACGGAGATATCCCCTCTTCATAGGATTATCATTAGCATTAAATTAGTTAATGCATGTAAAGTGATTTACATAGCACAACATAATGCTGGAAGTAGTAAGTTCTTAGTAAATGTTAACTAAGAAAAAAAAATCTCAGAGTTTTGATTCTAACATTACTTTGCATTTAGCAGCACATCAAAGAACAAAAATCATCTGTGAAAATGCTGGAAGCCAGAAACTACCTCCAATCAGAAAGCTACATTTTTTTAGCAACATATGGATCTAGTTCAACTGGAGTTTCCTGAATGAATGTGGGGCCTTTGGAGGCTTTTCCAAGCACATCCAGCATAGCTCAATCATTGGAACCTGAAACAAAGCTAATGCTCTGAAAAGCTGCACATGATAGAAATTAAGCTACCTGTCCTGACAGTGGATGTGAAGATATTTAAGATGGAAAGGGAATGACTTAGAATAAAAGGAATTTAGGCACAGCCTACACTTTGTATAATCTAAATGCAGCCTGTTGTTTCCTAGGAAATATTCCCAAAGTTAAACATAATGCTATTGTGCCCACTAACAAAACAGGTTTCAGATGCACTGTGCATGTTTAACGTGGTAGGCTACCCTTCCTCGGATGCTCGAACATTTCACCTTGGGAGCTGGGAAATGAAATTCCTCACCCAATACTAAGCAGTGAGCTCTTGCTGCTCTGCTATGCTGCTGCTAGGCCCATGGGGCATTGCTGAATAATTGAGTTTAAGCTTAAATAATGATCAGCTGCCCCTAGAAACCTACTGACAGACACCAGACTCAACAAATAAACAGAGGTTTTTCATCACAGGACTGATTCTGTGCCACTTTAGCCTGCTGTATAAAAGTAAAAAGGTAAAAGAAATTAAAAATCATTTTAACTTTTGCATTACATCAGGTAAAGCATATTTTTTAAAATGAGTTATCTGCTGTGGACCAAATAATTCTGCATACAGCATCTTGATTCGGTAACTTTGAAATTATCTAACATTTTTTAAATCACTGAAACCAGTTTTGCTTGATTAAATTTCTAAAATATTCTAGTTTTAATTTTACTGACTAGCTCACTCTGTTTTAAGAAATATTGAGTAAAATGGCAGTTGAAAATGCCAAATTTCTTTGTTTTGGGAGACAGAATAATTACCTTTTCCCACTTAAGAGATATGTGATAAGCTCAATATTTTCCTATTCTCCATTCTCCACAATGAGGGCTAGAGCTGAAGATTCCAGTAGATATTTTGTTTCTGGAAATGGTGAGAGTAGTGAAGTTCAGAAAAAGAGAGAAAAGCCTCGTTTAATAGTAGATCAAATTTATTGCCCAAAGAAAGCAAAAAGTAAGTATCTTTTGTCGGCATCTAAAGAAAGACGTAGGGAGTGAGGTCGGGGCACCTGCTGGACACTGTTAAGGATTCTACAAACATTACCTATTTTATTCCTCATGATAGCCTAAGAAATGTACTACCAGTCACTTCTACAAAAGAGGAAACTGAGCTTTAATGAGGTTAAAGGACTTGACCAAAGTTACACAGTTGATGAGGCAAAGAGGTGGGATTTCAATCAAAGTCAACCTTGAACACTGATATTGTTACGGACTGAATTGTGTTTCCCCAAAATTTACATATCGAAGCCGTAACCTCCAGTGTGACTGCATTAAGCAACCAGGCCTTTGAGGAGGCAATTGAGGTTAAATGGATCATAAGTGTGGAGCCCTGACACAGTATGACTGAAGCCCTTATGAGAAGAGAAAAAGACAGCGGGGACGCGCCCGCACAGAGAAAAGCTATGCGAGGACACACTGAGAAGACAGCCATCTGCACACCAAGGAGAGAGGCCTCAGGAGAAACCAAACCTGTCGACACCTTGATCTTGGACTTTCAGCCTCCAGAATTGTGAGAAAATAAATTTCTGTTGTTTGAGGAACCCAGTCTGTATTTTTTATTTATTTTTTATATGTTTTATTATGGCAGCTCTAGCTAAACTAATACAAACATGAACTTTAAAAAGATGTTCTACCATGTTTGCTTTATAGCTCTCCTTTGAATGATACACTGGGAGAGCTACACTAAGTGCCATAAGTGTAGGGCTATGGGCGTCTGTCTTTATTACCCTAGCTTCAAGGTCTTACACATAATAGATGCTTAATAAATTTTGCCAAGGGAATGAATTAATGAATGAGAATGAATGAATCCTACAGAGATATTTTCGACGGAGTTTTACTGTGGCTAAAATATCTAAACTGCAATATAAAAATCCTTCCATGTTCAGGCCCGGAAATATACACATGACTTAGCGAAGAGCCTCCTCTCTTCCTCAGTTAGCGTATGCTTAGACTTCCAGCCCTCACTTGCCGGCATTTGGCACTTGCTTTTGTGTACCATCCTGCAATGATGCTACTTCACTAAATCACCTAGCAACATCTGCACTGCCCCCAGTGCCCTGGACCTCTGTTGTCATGGATCACCCCTACTTTTCATGGAAACTTCCCTGCTTGCTCAGTAACTATTTGCCCAAGGGAGACAGACTGCCTAAGACTTAAGTCAACTAGATCCCCAGTGACAAGCTAATGGGAGCCTGCTATCTGATATCTCAAGGAAAATGACTTTTTTTAAAAAGCTGTTTTAAATTTGGATAAAGTATTACCACATATTAATGCCACATTTGATCTTCAGAGAAGACGATAAATCACATTTCATTTATCACCTTACTCTGTAGGCAAAGAAACTGAGACCCAGAAAATTTAAATGATTTGTCTGTTCGTGGTCTTACAGGATCTTGCCACTCAAAATGTGGTCCACGGATGAGCAGCAATGCCATCACCTGAGTGGGTGAGAAATGGAGAATCTCAGGCCACATCCAGTCCTGCTAGATTGGAATCTGCACTTTAGAGCTAGAGAAGCACTTCTGAGGTAGTGACGATATAAAGATTTGAATCCAGATTTTGGAATTCCTCAATTAAAATTCTCTGTCCATGTGCTTCATAACTGGGGCTTCTGGAAACAATGTGCCCCCCTCTCTATAGCAGTCTCCCCAGAGTGCCATGCTTCTCATGGTAGACCACAGTTGGGTCAGTAGGTCAGGTGGGACCTCAGGGTTGCCGGGCTTTAAACCTGTTAAATCAGGCAGCCTATTTACTCTCTGTGGAATGAACATACCCGAGGCTACACCATAGAGTGGAGTAGTGCCCATTTCGACATATAGCTGCCATTGATAGTCTATGTTACCACATTTCATCCTCACTATAACGCAATCAGGGGGGCCTGATTAACCTATTCCATAAGTGCAGAAACTGAGGCTCAGATAAGTGAAACAATAATTAACAGAGCCTTTGCACTGATAGCTTCTTAGACTCGAACTGGGCAAAATACCTCCCCTAAAATTACAAAACCATTCAGGGGCAGTTCTGCAGTTACTTAGGAGTCAACACGTCAATACTTCTTGAAAGCCCTCTATAATTCTAGGTTAGTGTCACTTTTTTCCTCCTATAGGATAATGGTGAGAGCCATAATTTTAGGCTGAGAACCTTGATATTCCACATTGTATTCTTCTTCAATCAGCTCCGCAGCCTGTAACATGGGAGTTCTCCCTTTCTCACTTCTCCTGCGTGATACAGCGCGCCAGCCAGCTCCTTGAATGTGTATATTCATTTCATGTTAGATGTTCTGCTGAAAGCCCGAGACTCTTGAAATGGAGCTAGTATGGATTTATGATGACAATGGGAGGGTGAACCCACATGCTTTCTCTCTTTTGTTCAACACTGAGAGGAAGACATGAATGACAGCCCATTCCCTTGAGATCACTTGTAGGTTATAATGCCCACACCTTAGCTTCTTTAGTCATGGTGAGATGAAAAAGAAACAGAGCAGCTACAGGGAAGACCTCCAGATTCCAAGTAAAACCATGGATATGACTAATGAATACTGTGACTGATATTCCATATGGAAAGAAGGCGTGAACTATTAATGTGGCAGCTGGAGGAGGCAAGGGGCATGCCGTGTGCATTAACGCTCTGCCACAAACCAGCACCCAGTATGATCGACTGCTTTCTGGCAGCTCCACTGACCTTGCATGTGCCATTTCTAGTCACTCTTCATCTTCACAAAAAATATCCCTTTGCTATTTACTTGCCAGGAACAAGAATAAGTACAGGAATATGTTTGTTCTGGCAAAAGTGCTACATCTTGGACTCAAAGGATCCTTACTTAAGATACTGGTGAACTCGTAGATCTGTCAAGTAATATATGGATTCCTGTGGGTTACATGGCCAGTCAAGGAATTTCAGAGTCCCTATTGTTATTCTATTTCAGTGAACTGCTGGTCATTTTTACCGAGATAGAGGCAAGTGATATCAGTTTAGTGTTTCTCTACTGCTCCTTCATTTAACTTATGTACACACTGTGTAAAGGGCACTTCTTAATATGTCAATCCTTTTTTTCACTGGACAGTACATGTTAGACTCCATTCCTACAGAAAGCAGCTTAATAAAATTAACTGTGACTCAGTAGGTGTGTGAAATGAAATTCTCTCTAACTCATCCCACAGTGGTTTGGTCCAAGGGCAGAGATTATTCAGTGTTCTAGTTAGGGTTGAAATGCTGTGTACAGCTGTGTAATTTTTTATCCAAAATTGATGATGTTTGAGTGCATGGATTTAATACTTCATAGGAATTTCAATAAAAAAGAGAATGCTCTTGGCAAAAAAAGCAATTTTGCTTTCTTATGGCTAGGGCTATTCTCGCTTGGGAAAGGAGTGTTGACAATCATATAGAGTTGAAATTATGGTGAGTTGTGCGCGCACAGTATTGTGTCAAGAACTTGGGAATCAAGCCAGCTCTACTCCACCACCTACTAATGGTGTGACTTGAACAAGTTACTCACCTCTTCGAGCCTTAGTTTCATTTTCTGTAGAATAGGAATCCCTCAGTTACATCTTTGATAATAAGACCCCTAGGATTATTGTGAGAATTAAAAGAGACGGAGGTAGGTTATCATTGGAAGCTTCCTGTATAGAATGGCTACTCTGCTGTGAGCTGTGAATCAGCCTAGTTCTGTAAGAACCAGTAGGGCATGTTTTAAAGGATGCTCTCTTGCCCTGTCTACTCCAGGGCGCCTTACCGTCCCTTTACCTGATGGATAATCCTATCATCAATCCTCTGGATCCCATTAGGGTTAAAGTTAAGGATTATTATTTTGCTTAGATGGTTAGAGCAGAGTCCTAATAACACAAGCAAAAATTTTTAATGATTCATCCCATTGATTATTGAGGATACTAACGATTAGAAACTGATTGTTAAAATAACAGTAAAAAGTATTATTCAACTTAGACTGCAATATTTATGTTTATGCACTGTAAACATTCAACACAAAATTGAGCATATGAAAATTGAGCAATCAGCATCCTTTGGTCCATACACTAACTCGATGGGGTCAACAAATCAGTTATCCTGGATCTCACATCTCAGACATAAATCAGGAGGGACCAGCTGGAGACTACTGAAGCCACAATGTAACAGTGTCATTCAAGAAGCCACTAAAACTCACATGAAAAAGTACTTGGGAATGTCATGCAAATGTCAGGACATTTTCATTATACTTAAAAATGGGCAGGTGTTAGGGTATTGCATCTAATTTTCAGCTGCCCAATTTAAATAGAAAAGTTACATCCCCAGGGACTGGAAATCACAAATCCCATAATGCTGCTAAGATCTGGAGCCACCCAGACAGATATCTTGCAGCCCAGGACCTGATACTGAACCCCAGATCTTTGAGTGCCTAGATAAGTGTGTGCTAACCCCCAACCTTCTCCAGACCTCCATAGTCAGATCTTAATAAAGATGTCAGGACCTTAGGCTGTGCCATAAATCCAACTTGCCACCTCAACTTCTATCACCACACCGCAATCTGGGAGTCAAAAAGAAGACCAGGAGCTCTGCGTATTCTGGATGGAACAACCCTACCCTTAGTTGTTCACATTTTAATGGGTGGGAGTACGGCTTAGGCCCCAGAGTACTGAGCAGTCTTTGCAAGCCCCCTGCCTACTCCCTGAACTTTCATTGCTTCCCCACCACTCTGCTTTGTACTCTCAGCATGAATCTCACTATTCTCCATGCCCCTCTTCAAGTCAGTCACTACAAGCAGCCAGGACTCCCAGGTCAGCCCTCATCCATCGAGTCTAATCTCTAAAAGGCAACACTTCCCATTAACCACCAGTTCTGTGCCCCAACCCTGCAAGACTCCATGTCCCTTCCTTGCTTTCTTTTCTCTATAACATTCATCGCCACACACACATACACACATATGTAAACTCATACATATTTGCTTATCTGTCACCCTCACCAGAACATAAGTGCCATCAGGACAAAATTTTTCTGTTTTGTTCAGTACTGTATTTTCAATTCCTGGTATATTATAAGCACTCAATAAATACTTGTCATATAATGTTTATGTTGAATAATAAGTGAGCAAATGAATCCTGCCCCAGGTTGAGGTTAGCCATCAGAAGCTGTGAATGTGGTAAGTCTTGAAGCACAGAGAATAGTTTGCACCAATTAGTACTGGGCTTTATGCTTCTTTCCCATTTGCTGTTAATCGAATAGTGGACAGATGCTGGATACTGCAGGTCCTCGCTCTCGGAATGAGAATTTGATGCCTCCACCAAAGAAGGCTGGGACAGAGAGGCTATCCTACAGAAATGTTTCATCAGAAAAATGAATTCGAATCATGTTCAACTGAGTCCAGATATTCTAATTACCTTCTGTCCATATCCTCAGGGATGCCCAGGTTTTTCCTAGCAGATTTGACAAATAGGAATTGAAGAAAATCAACATAGAGTCTAAGAAGTAAGTTTAATAAGATACATGAGTGGGAATTGAAAAGGAAAGAAAACCAAGAAGCAAGAAAAACCACTTGACTAGATGTTGCTCTATACTTAGCACACAGTAGGCTCGCAATACATGTTCATTTATTAGTGAATGAATGGATGTTAAATTGCCTAAAAAAGAGGCAAAAGATTAAGGGAGGAAAGTGATCTATTTAGCAGCAAAGAATTTCACTACTTGTAGGCCTTGTTTTTTTTTTTAATTTCTTTGAATGGTTACATTCAAAATAATACAGATTTTGAGAAGCCTTTAAAGATTATCAAGAGGATATCTATACAAGCATAGCTCATTTTATTGTGCTTCATTTTATCGTGCTTCACAGATAGTGCATTTTTTAGAAATTGAAGATTTGTGGCAACCCCGTGTGGAGAGGTCAATCGGTACCATTTTTCCAACAGCATGTGCTCACTTCATGTCTCTATCACATGTTGGTAATTCTTGCAATATTTCAAACTTTTAGATTATTATTATATCTGATATAGTGATTTTATATTCAGTAATAGTTAATTTATTATAATATTATAATTGTTTCGGGTGCTGTGAACCACGCCTATATAAGACAGTAAACTTAACTGATAAATGTGTGTGCTCTGACTGCTCCACCAACCAGCCATCCCCTTGTTTCTCTCCCTCTCCTAAGGCCTCTCTATTCCCTGAGACACAAGAATATTAAAATTAGGCAAACTATTAACCCTACAATGGTCTCTAAGTGTTCAAATAGAAGGAAGAGTCGAACATCTCATTTTAAATCAAAAGCCAAGAATTGCTTAAGCTTAGTGATGAAGGCATGTCGAAAGTGGAGACAGGCTGAAAGCTAGGCCTCTTGCCCCAAAGGGCCAAGCTGTAAATGCAAGGAAAAAGTTCCTGAAGGAAATTAAAAGTGCTACTCCAGTAAACACACGAATGATAAAAAAGCAAAGGAGCCTTATTGCTGATAAGGAGAAAGTTTTAGTGGTACGGATAGAAGATCAAACCAGCCACAACATTCCCTTAAGCCAAAGCCTAATCCAGAGCAAGGCCCTCAACATTGAGGCAAAACCCTCCACCAGCCAAAAGATTACAACTTGCTGAAGGCTCAGATGATTATTAGCATTTTTTAGCAATAAAGTATTTTATATTAAGATATACACATTTTTTTAGATATAATGCTATTGCACACTTAATAGACTATAGTATAAACCTAACCTTTATATGCACTGGGAATGCAAAAAATTCACGTGACTTGCTTTACTGTGATATTCTCTTTATTGTAGTGGTCTGGAAATGAATCCACAATCTCTCCAAGGTATGTCTGTATACATCTACAGTAAATACCAATTAGAAACAACATAAATCATATTATTTGGGAAATAACAGAATAAATTAATCAAATAATTTCAGATATTAATTGAAATTAATATACTATTAATATACCCTTAGTAGTCTTATTAGTCTTCATAAAATTAATGATTCAATGTATGCTTTGTTGCTAAGGAAATCATTGCTTTTGTTATTCAATTCCTTTATTTTACTTATTATTTTACATTTAAAGTTAAGACATTTTATAGTAATAATGACACTGCTGGCCTAGGAGTCAGAAGCTATGGGTTCTTCTTGAAGTTTGGAATGATTAAACTCTAGTGACTCTGCTGTGAACTGCCTACTTATGGCTCAAGCATTCAGTCAATTAGTTTATTTTAGCATTGAATTTGGAAAAAAAATGTATTGTTTTACATCAGTGAAAACTAAGAAGTTATGCTTTACTAAATTTTTGGTTAAAATACTTCACAAAGACAAGTGCAATAATGACATGTCAATAGTAGGTATTGGATATCAGTTTGTTACAGGGATGAATATCTGGATCTGGAACTATTCAGGGTAGAATTACGACAAAGGAAAAATATAAATGTGGTTTTTTAACATCAAAATAAAAAGCTGAAGTGGACCTAGATTTAGCTGCAGAGTAGGCTTTTGCAAGAATCCTTTCTTTTAGGAAGTCTCATTTCCTTGCCTGTTTTAAATTTTTATTTAACCTAAAGCCTTATGTTTTCTTGACAGTCTGAAGTGGCAATTAGTAGATGATCATATATTCAAATTTAGTCAAATATGTGTTATTTTCTCAATTTTATTTCTTAGAACCATAGATCTTCTAAGTTATAGAGAAGTTTAAAGTTCATCAAATCTATTTACCTTCAGCAACCACAGAGTCTACGGCTCAATTTCTTCTTGTCCCAGTGTTTTATAACCAAGGCACATAGGTAAATAGAGAAAATTATTAAAGAACAGAGAAAAATTATAGAAAAAGAAATTCCAGGAATGGATATGTTTTCTTCCTTCCTGCTACTGACATTACTTTGGCTGACATAGTTGTTTATATATTTAAGAATACATATATATATTTTAAAAATAAGTGTTCTGATTCCAAGAACATTAAAAAAAAAAGTGTAAAACTTTTCAGGATAGTATTTTCCAGCCATCTCATTTTGACAACAGAATTTTAATAGCTTTGTAATATTTATGCTTACTTTAAATAATTAAATGAAGTATTCTTTTTTAAAAACACATCCTGTTGTGCTTAGCCATAATGTCAAACCAATCCAAAGACTTTAATTGCAGATGAGATGCAATGGACATCAGATGCTTAATGATTCTATAAAATTTCACATATTGCAGTAAACACAGAATAATGTATATATGTGTATCTCTGTAGAGAGTGTTGTCTACATCTCCACAATTATTATTGACTATACACAATTAGCATAATCTATGCAATGCTGGAAACTTCCTTTGTCATTTAGAAGGAATTTCCTGACTTGAATAATATTTTGTACTAAATTTCCCAAGTCTGAGACAACATAATTTTGTTGTGGAATCCACAGCATGAAACGAAATTCCCAATTTCATTAAGGTGGCTTATCAGTTTTACTTTTTCCACGTGCTATGGGGTGTTCCCGCTAGTATCATTTGCATCAAGTTTAAAACTAAAGAAAATCCAAATACAATCAGGAAGGAGAGATGGGGAGATTCCAAATTAGGGTGGATCCTCTTATTTTGGTGAAGTGAGGAGGACTATGATGCATCTTTGATAGCAGCGGTGGAGGAGAGGAAGTGCTGATTACAAGCCAGTTGAACGTTAACAGGAGGGAAATCAACATTATCCTGATTAGTGCATGTGACAAGCACATGCCACTCCTTCCTCTTTCTGCTCACGTAACAAAAGGCATTGTGCCTGCTCAGAGTAATTGGGTGGGAATAACATGTGAAGAAAGAGGTTCCTGAGTCAATATTAAAACCTCAGGAACATCCAAAATTTTGGCACAAATATTAGGTGGTTTTTTCTTTTCTTTTTGGGGGAAGAGAAAAAATTCTCTACTAATTGGCAACAGCTTGGTACAGTTGTCAAAAATAGGGTATGTCAGGATAGCCTAAACAGTCAACGCCCGGCTGCCCCCTCACCGCCACCCTACACTCATACCGCCCCTCGACACAAACTCACACAAACACATTTATTACTAATTGTTCTTGGAGATTCAGCCCCTGACTGTGTGAGTAACCCCCACGCCCCTCTTTCTTTTCTGTTTTGAAAGCTGTCTCCTCTGTGCTCACGTAGCACAGCATTTACCCAAACCAGCCAGATGCACAGTCCCTAAGCGATTGCGAGCACTGGTCTTGCCTCATTAGGCTTTGCATTCTGCACCTTGCCTAGTTGTTGGCAACAAGCCTTATCTTACTTTTCCTGCCCTTCGCTCCTGATCCGATGGCATATATTATGCCTTCTAAAATGTTGGTTTGGTTTCAAAGAAGATCATCCTCAATCACAGCTGTAAAATGTATCGTTAACCAAACCTTTGTGTCCCATTGAATTTAACTGTGTGTCCATAAGTTTATTCATAAAATAAAATTTGTTCAATGGTATTCCAATAGAAAGGAAAAATCAGAGAAGCCCGTTGAAAAGTTTGCCACAGGAACTCAGCTTACTGTTATTGGGGAGAATAACGTGAAGGACCAATGTGGTGTAATAATTAGAAAAATAATATGAAGGTAGAGTGTAGTCAGTACACAACTGAAATGCCTGCAGAAAGCCTCAGAGCAATTGATACAGGCCTTAAATTACACCCCCTTCATAATCACCTAACCCTTCTCCCCATCTTCCCCTTCCCAAATCACAAAAACGACATTCCTAATGTCTGATCTAGGTGTAATCAAGTAGAATATGGACAGAGTAAAAGTTTGTAAAGAAAAGCTGGCTTTGTGTTCACAGATTCACTGAATTGCTGCCAGAGAAGGTGCCTTGGTTCAACCTCCCAGAGCCTCATTTTCGGCATATCTTCGACCCGTTAGGCAGGCCCGGAATCTGCCTGTGCTCTGCAATTTCTCATTCCTCCTAGGGAATTGTTCGGCCTTCCTCCACGGCTCCTCCTCTTCCAATCAAGGGTCTGACACTGCCCATTGACCACGTTTATTTTTCAGCCTTTTGGCCCTGGGAGCTTGTCTGTTGTAGGATAAAAGTGGAATTCTCTGCTGTCTGCAGGGCTTTCCCCAGGGAACAGAGCATGAAACTCAAACTTATATAAAATCATATCCTGTTTGCAAACATCATATTCCCTTTGCTTCTCACTGATCTGGTCCCGTAAACCCCAGCACAGCTTGAGAGCCCATTCCTCATCTAAACAAATGCCATAAGACCCTTTATACTTTTACAACCATGTCAGAAAATAATATTGCCTGCCAATAGTGATGTGATTGGAGTTGCCTCCTCCGAGCCATAAAAGAAGCGCAGAGTCTGTTATCAATTTCTCTAAGTGTATCGGGGGAATTATGGGTCGATTCAGTTCCAAGTTATAAATGACAACTCAAAAGCCGCAGAAGTGTTTGAAGCTGGGAGCTGATGACGACATTATCATAAAAGCCTGCTCGTCCTTGCTTTTGTGGGTTTTTTTGTGGCCTATCAAGTGAAGAGGGGAAAATAAGGCTGAGAAATGACTTCAAGATTTCTTCACACAGCAGCAGGTCAGATGGCCAGGAAAATGATCACTATTTTTAGTGATATGCCCTGAGGAGTGAAAACTAAAGTGGTCCTGCCCTGGTTTTTGTTTGCAGAGTCCCTTAATTATCTTTTTCACTATGCAATGACCAAGTCCTGGGATTTGGTCAAATGTTCTTTTCAACTGGTGCATTTTCTTGTAGTGCAATCACATAGTCATCAGAAATGAGTCATGCCATAGTAACTAAACAAAATGAGAAGCAAACACAAAGGAATTCGGAAACCTTGAGATTTTTGCTCAAAATGCAATTCTGGAGAGCACATTTTAAAGCAGCTTAAATACCATTCACCCTTGAGCTGCTTGGACAGCACCGTAATTGCTTACATGCAATTTTAGGGGAAAATTTAATAAGAAGTAGAGATATTAATTTCATTAATTCCCCAAGTAGTCTCTTCAAAAGTCAATTAATTTATCGACATTCAGTAAGTACATAATAAAACCATCTAGAAAGAAGTTATATACTCCAGGGCAGTGGTCCCCAAACTTCAAGGCATCAGGGACCCATTTCATGGAAGACAATTTTTCCATGGGGGATGGGGGGATGGCAGAGCTCAGGGGGTGATGTGAACAATGGGGGAGCAGCTGAAGTTTAGCTTGCCCACCCACTGCTCACCTCCTGCTGTGTGCCCGGTTTCTAAATTTCATGAATGACAATTTTTCTGTGGGACAGGGCAGGCACTCAGGCAGTGATTTGGGACCAGTTTCTAATAGACCACAGACCAACTGGTACTGGGCTGCAGCCCAGGGTTTGGGGACTGCAGCTCTAGGGAGTTTACTTTAACAATTGGGGATTATCAAGTGTTTTAGAATTGAACCCAATGGGTCCAGCTTAGATGATCTGAGCCAGAACTGTGCCTCAAGACAAAAGCAATTTCAGTAATTTCCAAGCTCTCCAGGGTGCCGCATGTTGCCAAGTTGGTCCACTCTAAGTTCATACTAGGTATCTCTTGTATAATTAATATGCCTGGGATTGTCTTGGAGGTGAAAATTTAGACTGGCGCAAATCCAAAGAACCCAGAGTTTCTCCTAGGACTTGTATCAAAACCAAAGATCTGAGAGGGCAAGATGGCTTCTAAATGGCTAAGAACACAATTTAAAACATTTAATTGAAAACACAAACCAAAAGATCGAATCAAACTAGTTCACCAGAACATCAGCAAGTGCAAGCTTGCATACATACACACACACATTCACACTCACTTGGACCAACATAAACACCACCAGAAGACATACAAGCCATTTGACACAGCACCTCTCTCCAGCCTTCTCTAGCACTGGTGGAGTCAAACTAATCCAGGCTTCCTCGTCCTGCTTCTGCCTGCCCATGCTAGATTTACCCACCACCGCTGCTGCCTCGGTCCAGATTAGGGTCAGTATCTGGAAACATTCAGGACTTATTTTATAACCTGCATTGTGCTTTATGTTGGACGTACAGGCCAGAAGCAGCAGTAAATATTCATCCCTTGGTCACTTTTATAAGTTTACTAAAACAGTTCTGGGTGAAGAATAAGAAGTTACTTTGGTATAGGTTTAGAACAGTTGAGTAGAGATACTTTATGTTCAGGGTATAGTGAGTTAGAGGCACATCCCAGGTGAGATTCTGGAGATAAGTGCTAGGGAGCGGTCCTCAATTCAGCTCTGAGTCATGAACTAAATGTACACATGCTCCTCAACCTACAGTGGAGTTATGTCTGATAAACCCATTGTAAGTCAAAAATATTGTAAGTTGAAAATGCATTTAATACACCTAACCTACTGAACACCATAGCTTTGCCAAGCCTATCTTAAACATGCTCAGAACATTTACATTAGCCTACAGTTAGGCAAAGTCATCTAACACAAAGCTTACTTTATAATAAGTGTTGAATGCCTCATGTAATTTATTCAATACTGTATTGAAAGTGAAAAACAAAATGGTTGTATGGTTTTTACTGAATGCATATTGCTTTTACACCATTGTACAGTGGTAAAATTGTAAGTCAGACCATCGTAAGTCGGGGACCATCTGTACTTGTAAAAGAGCGGAGCTGGATGGCCACAGCACTTCAAACAGCTTTGATTTCCACCGCATCACTGTTCCCATTAAGTAGTCATTTGCTTTGTTTCATACTTAGCCTAATTTGCAGGTAAGCTGCCATTCTCATAAAATAGCCACTTGGGATGTTAGAAAATAAGCACAAGCCAGTGAAACCCATTTTAAAAGTGAATTTGCCCTCTGCTTTCTAGAATGACTTTGCAAGCTCCTGGCTCCACAGGAGGTTTGCTAAAAAGTGAGCAAGCATTAATGTGGGTTGCTGACTGTCCTGTGCTGGCAGTCAAAAAGCACAAGTCATTGGTGAGCTATAACAAAGAGGGACACACCGCATCAGCCACACAGCTGCACAGCTGGGCTCCGGGCGTGAGGGGAGGCTGCAGCCAGTTTGTTAGAGATGAAAGCATGGATGGGCCTAGAAAGTTCTCTTGGAACCCCTTCACGTGGATATGCACATTAACCCCTATACTTTCAGCTGTTCACTCTTTACTATATTGACTTCAGGAAAATCACTTCACTGAGCCTTCTGTTTCTTACCTGCAAAATGGTGTTAAAATAATAATGACTATTTTATAAGATTGTTATGAAACTTGGTAAATGTAAAGTCCAAACAGATAAAAATGATAGTAGTTGCCATTTTTATTTCCAGAGGGGCAGAATCACAGGTAAAGGAACAAAAACCTACCCCTCACTAAATCAGGCCTCATTAAAATGATAGAATGAACTGAAAAAAATACAGGATTTTTGCTGTATAAAATTTAGTTATAGCAAAAAATTGTCTAAAACATCATACACATGTGACTAGTTTTGTTCTGTCCCATCAATATCCAGGAAACTTAACTGACTTAAATATCTTAGTCCTTGAAAACCTCACCTAAAATTATGTTGCACGACTTAGCACTTAGTTCAGCAGGATGATGGTTTGTTGCTGGTAAGGGTTAAATTTAAATAGATTGGAGGTTATAGGCTATGTTCTAATCATCCACAAAAATGTAGACATTTCTCTTCATACATTGCTGGATTCAAGCAAATTTGTTCTTGAAATGTAGTATAAATATCTTGGGCAAAAGGTTTTGTTAATTATTGAAGACAAAGATGGCCCTAGGGAGTTCACAATCAAAATGTACCACAATGCAAAGAACTTTGTAAAGTTTATGCCATTTTCACCAGGAATATAATGTATGTACATATTCAGCATGATTCTATTGAAAATCGAATTCTGCTGTGAAAGTGTGTTAAACCCTCTTGTATTACTGTTTCTGAAGCTATATAAAAGTCTAGCAGAGCTGGCTTCATGAGTGTTTGACCTGTGCAGTCACACAAGAACCTATAGTCACAAAGGCTGCAACTCTTCATTTAATTCTATGTTACTACCATCTTCAAATTTTTAATGAGTTTTGAACAAGGGGCTCTGCATTTTCCTTTGGCATTTAACCTGCAAATTATATAGCCAGTCCCGAAGTCTAGTACAATCTTTACTGAGAAACAGACTCAACATAATTGAATAGATAAATCAAAGATTTTTTTTTATAAGTTCGTGTTATTTAAAAACAGTGAACAAACTAATACTTACCCCAAGTCCACCACAAGGTAATGAGGAAAAAAACTTTTGGGAGTCACCACCTATACAGTAAGAAAACACACAAAAAAATATAAATTGGCAATATAAATATAGTTTTAAAAATTTTTGGTGTTTATTAACATATAATATTATGTCAAATAGTATTTATCACTTGACTCAAGGAAATTAATAAACTATAGACCAATTATTCAATAGAGTTAATTTTCATAATACCATCATTCTGTCTATATATATACACAGGTAAGAACCCAAAACAAACCAATACAAATATTATTTCATGTTAAGTCTATTGCTTCACAGGAACAAATACATGCCATGAGATTTGAGTTACAAGCTTTTTAAAAAATTGTCCTACACATCCATACTATATATAATCGTTCTTAAATTTATAACTTATAATAAATAACTCAGCTATTCACTGAGTGTGTTCTTCCGATGGGATATTTTGAGCCACAAGGTTTATGACGTCATGCACTGTCATTTTTTTTAAAATTTCCAATATTAAAATATCTTCTTAAATGTATAGACTTATTCTAAATTTCTACTTCAGACATAGCTAAGTAGACTTAGCTATTAATAAGTAGCTACATCTACTAAAGATATAGCTAAGGCCAAGTACACCATAAGCCTCTTCAACATTCACAGTTTTTTAAACAAGACACTTTTGAGAAAGAATTATTAAGAAATTATTAAGAAAGAATAATCTCATTTGACACGCTATATAATATCAATATAAATTTTAAAATCTTTAAAAATATATGCCAAAATCTTAATTGTGATTGTCTCTTGGAACTGACATTTTATGGGACTTTTAGTAATTATTTTGTTTACCTGCACTTTTATTTTTTACATCATCTATTACATAATAAAGAAAATAATAGTAACTGCTCCTAAACCTCCAACACTAAAATCTGCCTGTGAAGAAACTGAAGGGAAAGGCAGTGAACATTTCTATCTCATGATCAGATGGTTCTGAAATAACCCAGGTCATTCAGCAGGTCAGTGGTAGAACCAGGTACAAACCCCCAGTTTTCCTATCTCACTCATTTGTCCTGTTGATATCAATGACACAAAAAATTAAAATTGAAGACAAGTTTGTGGTGGAATTCACATGCCATGTCACTAAAAGTCTAAATATCTTTTACCGTCACAAAAAATTTTATTTTGAAAACAATAAATTGTATGAGTATGTTTTTCAAATGCAATTACTAAAAGATGGAATGATAAAGAAAAATACAAATGAAGACATCTAGTTATATAGAAAGACCTTCATAAAAAAGGTGAGAAGTCAACCAAAAAAATAAACAAATCATGGAATAATATTAAAACTAGAATACTGGCACCAGTAAAAGACACGTCAAAAATTTTCTGGATAGGCCGGGCTCGGTGGCCCACGCCTATAATCCTAGCATTCTGGGAGGCCGAGACAGGCGGATCATTTGAGCTTAGGAGTTCGAGACCAGCCTGAGCAAGAGCAAGACTCCGTCTCTACTAAAAATAGAAAGAAATTAATCGGACAACTAAAAATATATAGAAAAAATTAGCCGGGCATGGTGGCACATGCCTGTAGTGCCAGCTACTCGGGAGGCTGAGGCAGGAGGATCGCTTGAGCCCAGGAGTTTGAGGTTGCTGTGAGCCAGGCTGATGCCACGGCACTCTAGCCCGGGCAACCCAGTGAGACTCTGTCTCAAAAAAAAAAAAAAAAAATTTCTAGATAGCATAGAGAGGGGTAAAGTTTTCTTATATTGTTGTTTTCAACAAAGATATTTCTGTATCCTTGAGTATTTTCCAAGAGCAAATTCATATGTCACCTATGAAATTAAAATACACATATATATTTTAATGTCTGAATTCTTCATTCATAGACAATGAAAAGGTATAAATATAATATTATAATGTACTAAAAATAATTTTTAAAAATAATTTACAAAAATTATTAAACCCTAAAAGAATTAGGAAAATAAAGATATCCTACTTAGGAGAATTTTATTTAGTAATGTTTATATTAATATAATACAAAACAGACAAATAATTGATCATTTAAATTTACTAGTGTGCAAGAAGCTTTTCTGGATTTGCTTTTTAATTATATTATATCACCTTATCAATGCACTGAAATCTGGCTCACTACAAAATAATGCTAAGAAAAACCTTGTACCAGAAATAATTGAAGGGATTGTTTTTGAAGTGTCACCCTATGGGGTCTAGAGTATTTAAAGAGATAAATGATGCCCATTTTCAAATATAATTATTTTATAATCTATAGATGTCTTTCAAGACACAAAGACTGATTGGTCTGGTTATATTGCGCTTTTATTCAAATCCTTCCTCCTAACTCTAGACCGTAACACACCAAGAGTAGTTGTATGGATGTAATTCAGAAAAGACATCCCCCATCTGTGTGGGAGGAATTGGGGGAGGTAGTGAGATGTATGGGACTGAAAGGAATGAATGAAGAAAGAGAAAATATCTTGATAATTATGAATTTCTATACATTCACACACGGCAGCTTCAACCTGGGCTTTTAGATATAAGTAAAAAAGCCACAAGAATCCAAATTTCACAAAGAACAAAGGTACGAAAAATTAACCTTTTAAAAGAATAGGATTACTCACTTAGAATGGGGGTTGAAGAAATCAGCTAAATGTCTGTATTCACCAGAGAAACTGAAGTAGTTTGGAAGTGTTATCAAAGTTGAAGTCAGTGCTTGACCTGAAAGCCTGACCACGTGCCACATCCCTATTTACCTGTGCTCACGTAGCCCACACGCAACGGTGAAATTACAGCACTGATCATTAAGAGGTGTCTTTGAGACTCAGTATGTGGCTAGAATGCTGACTTTAAAGTCATCAATTGTAAGAATATTATTTGACATTAAATATTAAAACTAATGAGATATATGACCAATTTATGTTGATATTCATAATTTGATCAATCTCAGACTATTCCAGTACAGTTCAAAGGTACCTAGTCTATGTACAACTGGGTTGGTTTATACTTTGGTACCACAGTTTTAAAAAAATGGGGACGATTTGCTACTTTTTTGCTCTTAACTAAATTAAAAAATAATCACATGGACCCAGTTTCCTATATTTAAATGTTTGAGTATCTTGACCTAATAAAGCCACAAAAGTTAAAATGTCTGGTTTACTTCATCTTTGTGGTTAATTTGGGTGGGATTATTAATTCATGTTAAAATAAGAACGGTTATTGCACAGTTTCCACAACAAAATATTTATGTAAAGTATTAGCATGTATAGAGACCATTTCCTTCAACAGACAGAAGGAAAAAAAACATATAGAGTATACATGTTTAGACTGATCTATTTGTATTTACATCAATATATAACTTTACTTCTACTATATAAATGTTTCTCATCATCAAATTTTAGCAATATGCTTTCTAAAACTGGAGTAATCTTTATGCGTTCCCCTTTCTGCCTACTTCTCCCCAAGCTACAACTGCCTACCCTGTTACTCGTGTGTGCAGGCACACATATACTCACCCACATGCCTGTGCTTCGTAAATTCAGGGATGCTTGCCACTCATATTAAAAAGCTAGATTTTAAGTGTCATAATGGGTACTTAATAACTTCCCCTTAAAATTATTTTCCAAGATACCTACCTACTGCATGTCATATATTGCTTACTTTGGAGTTGTTTAGGGCCAGTTAACAGAAAACCATTTTAAAATTATATCGAGTTAGATGAAAAGGTCCAATAACTTGGAACTGACATAACAGGTTCATTTGAAAGAAAAAGACAAGAAAAAGTTCTAAAATGCCTTTTTTATTTAAAACTCAAAACATAATCCTGTCGGCATCTATTGAATGCTATGTATTGTTACTCAATTATAAAAGATTATTAATAAAACAATATAATTACTTCAGCTGGAATAATGTTTTGTCAGTAATATTTTTCCAAATATCTGTTGCTTCTAGCACTCACATATACTTTATATAAAGCTCTGTAACATAAATTTTATTTAAAATCTGATGATAAAATTTTGAGAAATCTTACATTAATAAAAAATTATGTTTAAGAGTTTTCTATTTCTGCCATTTACTGCACTATTTGATGCCATAAGTAAGGCCTGTATTAAATAGACTACATTAAGATTTTAAATTAAATCTTACTATAAAATGTAGTGTGCTGGGCATAGTAATAAGGATTTTCACTTAAAATAAGTTGTACTATTCCCTTTGTCTGTTAAGTTCATAGAAGAGAGAACTGAAAGACACAAAATAAACAAGAAAGGTGAAGATAAATTTGCATAAAGAATGTGAAAATCTTTTTTTCTTTTAGTGTAAAAACATAAGGAAACAAATTCAGCAATGTATTTATTCCTATATGCAAAAACACATTAAGAAATGTTATTCAAATAAAGGTTTCATCTTAAAGTAAACATCATGGAACATACACTATTTCTAATGCAGGATTTTCTTAATCTGCATTGGCTTCTATTGTAAACGACTCATTCCACAGAGCAATGCTGTTGGAAAAACTGATTTTTTGTCACACTGCTTGCCAAGTATTTTCAACTGACACCAGCGTTGACTAATGACAGTGCTGGAATGTGCTGTTCTCAGTAGAATGGGAGCCCGTACAGACCTAGGAGTATCCGGGGGTCCAGCTTCTGTCCGTCGAGGGGGTTGGTGCCATACAACAGTGAGTGATGTTCGGAATGAACAAGCTGTATTTCCTCCAGGCTGGCTTTTCGACCTTGAATTCGCTGAAAGAAAACAGCAGAAGCCTACAGTACTCCACTGACAACAATTTAGAAGAAAATGAGACCCTGAGTCACATTTACAATGATTAATAATGGGCTGAGTTTCATCATTGCAGGAATGTGACACTGATTTGCTCAGAAAGTATCACGATAATATTTGAAAAATTAGTGCGTGCAAGGTTCAGATCCAATGGATTGCTTATACCTAAACGGGCAATTGACAGAAAGCATATTCTTCTTTGCCATTAAAAAAGAAATCTGGAACAAAGAAATTAATAGTTAATTCTTCTGTAAAACTAGCAGCTTAAACACAAACAGGGGCTACTATTTAGTTGAGAAGTAAAAATTATTACAACCTTATTTTACACTCATCCAAAAAAGTTAGAACAAATTCCTTGTTCTTTCCTAAAGGACATAAGTAAATACTATTATATTTTAATGTATTTGATGATCATAAATACTCTAATCACTTCACAAGTGTGCCTCACAGTAGTCTTAATCTCAATGTTTCTCAAAGTATTCTACAGGCTGGATAATAGTTCAGGATTTGTTTATCAATGGTCTGTAATGAGGTTCGCATAAAAATTCACAGTAAATATTTGGAAATTTTATGGCAATTTGATGGTAGTTTTATGTCTTTTGAATCTAATACAATCTAATAAATTGTATGGGTCTTCAATTTTTATTTCACTTTTGCAGTATTTCATTTTTAAAGTATTTTATAAAGGTATTAGTCTGTGACAGACTGGAAATTAAACAAAAACAAAACCTGCTGTTTAACCAGGTAGTTCGAGACACTCTAGACTCAATCAATTTTTTACACACAGACTAGGCAGAGACTTTCACTCCATCTAACAAAGAATGGTCCTTCAACGTAGCCAAACATGTATGTACATTAACCTAAACCTCAATTAGCCAATATGCAAAGTGTTCTTCCTGGCCACATTTCTCAGTTGGCACATAGACAACTGAGCCTGATAAACATCATGCTGGTATATGAAGTTAATTAACCTTAACTTTTGTAAATTACTGTGCTTCCTAAAATTATACAGACCATATTAATATTTCATTTAAAATATATACTACTGCAAGGCAGTTGTAAAGCAGTATTTAAGTACATAACTACAGGGAAATTAAAAAAGAATCTGCTCAGGAAATGCTGTCCTCTCACATTCCTAACCAAGGAACCACCAGTTGACTTAGAAACTTCAGGTGCCAACAACCTCTCTCTCAGGACCAGGACAATTCCACGTTCAACTTCCCTGGTTTAAGGTGCTGTGGCTGCTGCCAGACTCTTCAAGGTTGATGTGTGGTTCACTGAAGAGGCAGGCTGGGAAAACTTCGATATACTGACACTTCCTCAGCATTTACTGTGCTTGTCTTTGAAAATAAATGACCAGGTCATAGTGAGGGAGGAATGGTGGAAGCCTATAGGGAAGGGAGTGATAAAGCAGAGTCTCCTTAACACCGTCTGTACGTGCAGAATAAACAAACATACTTCTGGAATTTTCTTTCCATAGCATTGAAGCGCCCTGTTTTTGACACAATCACTCAGCATTGTGTAACCAAATTTACATTTCTAGAAAAATAAAGATATGCTTTAAAGAAATTATTCCAGGTAGGTAAGAAGAATTCTAATGCTGGAGACTAAGGCAAATGTAATAATGGCATTCTGGTCAGCCATCTTTCGGATTAATAAACAAACATCCTCTTGAACTAGGTAGCTTGCGGGTAAACATTAAATTTGTAAAAATTTGTGGAAGACCAGAACAATCAAAGAAGCAGAATGACAAGTAAAGAGACAAAATGAGCAGGAGAAAGTATAAAGGAAACATTTTAACTGTGAGATTTCAGCGGGTGGAAAATCCCCCAAGATAAATAGTGGTAACTCCATGGTTTGAGTCATCTAAAATTGGACTGAGCAGGACACTGGAAAACAGACTGTGGCATCCAATCTTAGTCTGGCAGAATAATGAACACCATGAAATAACAGGGCTTCTAGCTGTCCTTTCTATGGGTCTATGAAATCCATAGCCACTAACATCGTGTATGCTGGTACAGTGAAACGTCAATATCTTAAAACATCGTCAGTGATACAACTAACAAACAGACCCATGTTTTGACTAGTATCATAAAACTTCAATTTTTTTCCCTTTCTCTTTTTCTATAAAGATTTTTTTTCAGTTCTAAGTTGAATTTTTGCTTCTGGCATAATATTAAATATCATTAATAATAAATACATCTTTATGTTTTCATACATTAGTCATGTAAATTTACATACCATCCCAACTCCTTTTCTCATTCCCCTACAACTCCACTAGCATTCCAGCTGAATGCTCGATCACACATCTGAACAATAATCTGCTAACAAGATTCACTGTAATTGACAGCAGTTCAAATGCTGGTAAAAATCGTAAGAGGACACCTGCTGAATGTCAGTCATCCCCTTGTGTAAGATCAGTCAGCCAACAGTAAGGCTAGAGCATCTGGTCCAGCTACCTAGAGCTTCTTCTAAGAATATTCCCTTCTAGTTTATACGCTAGGCCTTGCCCTCATTATTAAAATGTACCACCATTCATAAGTTTTCACTTTGCTGTCTCCTTTTTTTCCTTCTCCCTCTTCTTCCTTTTGACTCTAAGCAAGTATTTTACATTGGCTCTTCTTATTGCTATAATAAATATTTCTTTAAAAATAATTGTACTAAATATAAAGAAGTACTCATTCTTGGCAATCACCTTCTGCTTCTTTGGTTGCTAGAGAACAAGCCCCATAAACACAGTGCACATGTTTCTACAGAAAGAGAGCAGTGAAAACCAATTCTGTACGAAAAAAAATGCTTCTACCTGGAGATAGGATCTGGAAAAAGCATGTTGTGAGATCTGTATCTCACAGAGACACTTCTATGGGAAATTGGCTAACCTAAAAATTCTGAAATAGCAATAGCTTTTTCTATTTCTTGACTTATCAGATCTCCTGGAGTAGATCAGGCTTACCTCACTTTATCAGATGCCTTCAATTTGCCACAACTTTTCCTCCTATATTGAGAGCTCCAACAGTTTCTGTTTTCTGGTATTATCATCAGTAGTTTAGTATTTTATTTGTTTAGGCTTAAATATAGATATTCCCACTTAATCCCTTGCCATATTTTCTATTTCCTGTGTACCCTTTATTCCTTCATTTCTCTCTCAAGATGTTCTCTTGAGTCAAAGGTCAATAACATAATGAGTCAAAAATAGGATAAAGTGCTCTGATAATCTTAATTTAGGGAGATACTGATTTCCGTTCTCAGAGATACTTGGTCTGCAGGATGTCTATGTAAAGTCTTCTATGATACTCTGACCAAAAGGAGTTTTGAGAATCCTGAGCATATTGGGACAGACACTCAGTGCAAATAAGGGATGGATTTCATCTGAGGATTTCTCACTTGAGACTCGAATATTAAATACCTTACCCGTGTAGGCCTAGGAATGAAAGCTTATAGCTCTGCTTTCATCTTCTTAACAAAGAAACTTTGTGATGTAGGATTGTGTTCATTATTACATTGTCATTCCCTGTGACTTGCACTCAGTTTCTTCTCTGAGAGTAGAAAGGAGCTAATGCTCACCAGTGCTTACTCCAAGCTTAGGAATATGACCATATTTAGTTCAAAGCCCAAAACAGTCTATATTCAGGTTGGAAGTTTGACTAATGTCTTTTAAAATAAGCATATCATTGAGTCTCACAACACACGATGGTTCTTTCCTAACGAAATAGTCTTTCTGAAATAAAGCCCATTAATGCAACCTGATTATAGGAGGAATGTTCTGAACATGATCTACAAAGTCCTGCTATGACAGGATAAAATGCAGCCTACCCACATCCACCCACACACAGAGCACACACACGGTATAGATTCATATTTTTTTCTGCCAAGGAGCAGAGAAAAAAGGAAACAGTTCTATTCCTTCCCCTCCTGTGTTCAAAGCCTGGATTGAGGCCAGTGTCCTAATCAGTTCTCATTGGCCCTGGAGGAATCAGAACCTTTTGTAAAATATAATAAAGGGCATAAAATCATGATAAAATGCATGAAAAAGCAGTGCTTTTGGTTAGGGAACTAGAAATAATTCAGCAGAACAGATGGATTGCATTGGTTTGGTATTATTGAGGACATGAAAGGGCTCATTTTGTGGCAGTTCCAAACTAGAGAAAACGTCCAACTTAAACCTGACAACTCAAAGTACCTGCCTCCACTGGGGGGAAACTCCATTTTCTTTAATCATTTTCAAAGTGGTGACATATTAGGCAAGAATTTCCACTGAAATGTCTCATTTTCTGAAAATATTTTATCCATTGTCCCTAAATAAAAGCATTTTTAAGTTTTTTCTCCAAAAATCTATAGGGCTACAGACATTAAAGAAAAAATCATAAATGACTTCATAGTGTCAAAGTTAACCCCCTGCCACAAATACAACACTTACTATTTAATGAGTCAAGTCACAGTCTTATTGATTATTCTTGATACACTTTTCTCTCCTAAAAGCAAATACAAGGCTGGGTATGGTGGCTCACTCCTGTAATCCTAGCACTTTGGGAGGTCTAGGCAGGAGGACTGCTTGAGCCCAGGAGTTCAAGACCAGCCTGAGCAATAGCAAGACCCCATTTTTATAAAAATTTTTTTAAAAATTCGCCAGGCTTGGTGGCACCCATCTGTAGTCCCAGCTACTGGGGACAGGAGGATGGCGGAGCCCAGTTGGAGGCTGCAGGGAGCTATGGTGACACCACTGCACTCTAGCCCAGGCAACAGAGTGAGACCAAGTCTCAAAAAAAAAAAAAACCCACAAAAATCTGATCTCAGGCTCATGCCAAGCATACCTACTAGAGTTTTTAAATGCTACAACCAACTGCTTCTTTAAATGTTACATAAAAGATGGTTTTTAACTCTCCCCTCACCTGCAAATCTCCTTCTATATTGCCCTCCTCGTATAATAACCTGTATTCTTCAAGGCTTTTCTCATGATAAAAGGGAAGTGAAAGAAGGAAGGAAGCCATTAAGCAGTGAGGTGCCTTAACATGCTTTCGGTCCTTTCTGTTGGTCACATAAAAAGAAAGAGAATTGCAAGTTGGAGTCCTGACTTCTAGTCCTGACTCTCACATGTCCTTAATGTGCCTGAAGTCAGCTGAGAGGCATCTCTATGAGCCTTTGTTTTTCATCTATAAACATAAGGAGGTTTGACTAAATGATTTTAATACTCCCTTTTAGCCCTAAAATGATAAGATTCTGTGTGAAATAACGTTACCACAATGAAAATTTAATAAAATATGCTTTACTTTGATTCATGGGTTTGCCTTAAGCAAGCAAATATGGTAATTGTAATGATAAATTACTATGGTTGAGGCAAGAGAGGAACCTATAAGGATTTTCAAACGGAGTCCAGCTATTCCTTGAAGTTCATTTCTTATAAGCATAATCATAATTGAAAACTAAGAGTGTTTTTCAGAGCTCATATTCCTGCCTCCTGACAATATCAAGATAATGAACACTTAAAAATTTTTTAAAAATTTTGTGTATGACACTTCTGAGTTAATACCACTTCTATTTCTTAGATTAATGTTTACTTCTCTTTTCTCCCATCTCCAAATATTTGATTCATTTGTCTATTTGTCTCTATCTTGTTAAGATGATGCTAAGAAGCTGAGCTTCTTTTTGCAGGGGTTCCTATCATTGGCTGCACCTTGGAATCAGCTGGGTGGAATCAGCTGGCGTCAGGGGCACTGATGCCAGGGCCCTACCTCCAGAGCTTCTGATTAACTTTGAGTGAAGCCTGGACACCCAGATACTTAGAAGCACCCAGTGGATTCTAATGGGCAGTCTTGGTTAAGAAGCACTGTTAGAGGGAGCTGTCCATTCTTCGTGCACACAAATGAACTCAAGATACTGAAACTGTACTGGCCAATATTTGGTACTATGGAATAGGTAAAATGCATGGTCAGTGGATAGAATGTGGGGGAACGAGAAAAGGTCTATCTTATCTTCAAAATGTCAATTAATACTGCTTAATTCAGTCATTACTATAATATTTATTTTAGGCTATTTCAGGGCATAGAGCAATTTCCAAAGCACATTAGAAAAGCAGCAAATCCCATTCAATAATAAAGGTCTGGGGTGGCAACAAGCATAGGTAGTATACATTGTTTAAGTTTTATTTCTACCTATTTCAAATCATTATGCTCATTAGAAAACAAGAAAAAAAAATGTTATCTCTCAGTTTAACTGTTCCATTTTCACAATTCTTCATGCAACTGAATCTCCTACATTGCAATTTTTTAAATTGCAAATAAACATTTCAATGGTTTGATTTAAAGCATTGCTTTTTTTATAATAACCATGTATAAAAAATACTTTCTCTTCATAAGTATTTTGTGATATTCAAATGCTACAATTTTCAAAGGGCTGAAAAAATATACAACCATTCATTTTATTAATAAGGTTTAATGCTGCTGTTTAACACTGCTGTTTCAAAAATCCTATAGCATGTTCCAAATGGACTCAGAAGGACAGCTTCTCTTATTTCCTTTTGGTGGCTGTTTTCTGCATTGATTCTTTCTGGCAGAAATTTTTAAAGAAACTCTAAATCATCTTAATTCTGATTATAAGCTGCACAATTACTTGTGATGCATTTATCTCCCTGGATCCACTCAAATGTGATGTACAAATATCTCTTAGAACAATGACATAACGTACCCTGGTTTGCTCATCACATCTAGGTCATTTGTAATTTTTCCCAAGACGGCCATATCCTTTAGAGACAATTCATAGGACTCCCTGTTTCAGTTTCTTACTGCTTTGTGGTTAGATTCTAAGACAAAAACACATAAAAAAATTTTTTTTGCAAACTAAACAAAACAGTAAGCTGTTATGTGCTGCCATCTAGTTAGACTACTCTATAAAACAAATTTTAATTGAATTTCCATTAACTTGAAGTGTTCAGCGTTTTTCAATCTTGATGTCAGATAACCTGCACCTTCCAAAAGTGTTTTTCCACAGGGTAATATATTTCCTTACTTAGATTTTGGGGAAAAAAAGGTATTTTTTCCTTTTTTCTCATTTCCTTGCCTATGTGGAGAGAAGAGGTGCTGGAAAGCCTATCCCTGAGTTCCTTAGCATCTTGAGATTTTACCCTAAAATTGCTCTCCACTTTTCTCATTGGAACTGCTGAGAAGTCCCAGAAGGGACAACTGTAGCTTAGTTTTGTGTCCCAGAATTGTTTTGTAATTACTTTATGTTGGCACTTGAATAAAAGAGTTAAATATTTCAGTACAGTATGTTGCTTATGGTTTTTACTTATGATTAAGCGAAACAAAGTTATTTAATATTAGTCACAAAGAGGCAATGCAAATTCCACGAAATATGTAATCCAACAAAAGCATTATAAAATGTTATTATTCTCAAAACAAATGTGAGAGCAAGCAAATGTCTGTGGGTGGCTTGGTGGGGCTGGGAGTCATGAGTACTTCTGGAAAAACAACTGCAAGTGCATTTGTAACAGATGATGGGTCATTCTCTAAAACTTTTTTTGAGCACAAACAAGCACATTCTTTTTGTCTGCAGCACACACTTTAGAAACCCAGCTACCTAATCAAAGAGGTTGTTTCTGAAGAGGACACCAAATGACCCCTTCAGATCCATTTCTCATGGTGATAAGAAAGCTGCTGGTTTTGCTCTTTGCTCCCAAAAGAATCACTAAACTAAGTATAAATGATTCAATAGGGGAAAAAATTAAATGGTATTGGCATGAAGGACTACTAACCGCCTCAAATTTTTAAAAACAGTGCCACGTCATGCCAAAAAAAGTTAACCCATGTAACCACTGTAATCTAATAAAATGAAGACTAATGTTTTCTCTGGCTGCTAATCAGGACTAGTGTCCAGAGCCAATTTACACTATAGCTTACAAACCAACAGCAATGTGTTTACTCAAACATTCTGAAACTTTAGTCTATTCTTAACCAAAGAGTGTTATGATCCAAATGAACTCCTTAGCCATTCTAGTTTCATATAGTACAAGAGCTAGAAGAGATCCTTGCAAATATTCTGCCTAATGCCCTCATCTACACGTGGGAAAACCAAAGATCAGCAAGGTTAAATGGCTTGACAAAAGTATACGGATAATTGATGGCAGAACTAAGGTCAAATCTAATGTTGAACAATCACCTTTCAAGGAATCCATCTTCATTAATTTGTTACGTTGCTAAATGACCTGACATAAAGCAAAAGTTTGATTTGTGGATAAGTGTTTTAAAACAAAGGAGCCCTTTTAATGTTTCAAATTTTCATCTTTTCTATCATTTCATTAATTGTAAACGTGACTGCTCTGTTGGTTAAGGAAAGCCGACTCTCTTCTGCACGCCAACAGAACTGAGACTCTTCTTTTGTCCCACTGAAATAGTAATATCAGTACACAAAGGAACCCGAATAAAGATAGAAGGGCAAGTTATTTCAGTTAAGATCTGGGATACTTTCTCCTTCATACTCTGATACATAATATTACCTCCTCTGTCTCCAGCTTTCAGGGCCCCTTTGATGCTGTCAAGACTAGGAAGGAGCTGACCACAGTCTATCTCATTTTATTTCTTCCCCAAGCCCAATCAATAATAGAGTCTTCAAATTCACAGCAATATAAAACTAGTGATTCAAAATCCCTGGGGAGTTTGCAATTATATATTTATTTACATGGTCATTTGATGAATGTCTGCTGATCCCACCAGATGGTAACCTTCTTGAAGACAGGCGATATATCTTTTCAACTCCTGCTTCTAACAGAGGTGCCTAGAAACTCAAAGTCTTGATAAATAACATTGAATGAATATATCACTGTTCTCAAGGTGTGATGTGCAGCCAGACCAGCAATATCGGAATCACCAGACACATGTTAGCAATACAAATTCTTGGACTCCTTTCCAGACCTACTGAATCAGGAACTCTGAGCTTGGAGTTCTGCAATCTGTGTTTTGGGATCCTGCCAGATGATTCTGATATATGTCAACATTCGAGATTTTCCCTCTGAAAGCATAGGTCAGTTTCTAACCCAGGAGAGCTACACAGACCTGGCAGGAAATAGTAGCAAAAGATGGCAGATTACTATCTAGATACTGAGAAGCAATACATTCACCCAGCTTGTATATGTTATATTCCCATTTGATTATATCATTTTCTGTGAAATCTAATAAATCTTCTTTCTATTGATATAATTTGAGTTCATATTTACCACAACCAAGAGAGGAAATTGTCCATACTGCTTAAGACAGAATGATAACCTAGACATCAGGCCTGGTACTCAAATCCCTGGAGTCCCAGCCAGCAGAGACTTTACCCCCTCATGCCAGCTTCCTTTAGACATGACCAGGCAAGGGAGCTAGAGTTTAACTTCCTGATACCCCTCCTAGCCGATTTAGAAAGAATAGCCTTGACTCTTTATTTAAGTCCTTGGGGTGTCTTGACAAATAAGTTACTCATACCTGACCTGGGACCCAACTTCCTCTTTTGGAGTGAACAAGTAAACTCCAGTGGGCAGATACTGTCATTGGCTTTGATTTCTTTAGAAGGCTCAGAAACACTAATCAGGAAACCTTTTGGGTGGGAACTTTCTTGCCTTTCAACTAGCCAAAGTACCTACCATGCACACAGAATACTAGCTCCATTGGATCCCTTACCTCTTATGGTGTGCTTTTCTCCTGATTCTTCAACAACTCTGATTCATACAAAATTTTGTAAATTGTTTAGATATTTGTTGATAAGTTTCTGTTGTTTTTTTCACAGCACTAAAAGTTTCAAAATAATTTGGCATGAAAGTTTAATATTCTTGCAAGAGTGTTTAATAATGTGTTAATATGCTTGAATAAAGAATTAACTAGAGAAACCAAAAATTGTAAAAGAAATGTGCAAAGAATTTGTATCAAGGGTTTCCTTTGTGCTTAGTAAAGGAATGGGCTGGGCAGAGCACTGAATAATGACATAGTTTCTACTATTTCTGAGTGGGCTAACCCTGTGTGGAATAATCTCTATACATTCCATTTTTATTTCCTCCCTTACTCTTCTGGTAAAAAGAGTCAGGAAGAGAATATAAGTCATAAAAGCAATATTTTCCTTTTCGTTCTATGTTTTGTCTTATATAGAACTAAAAGTCTCTAGAAAAGAATAACATTTGTGTAGTTAATGGTTTCTAAAATTCCATTTGAATATTCCTAAAATTGTTCCCACAAGGGCAGAAGCACATTAAATTCCTAGGTGTCTTAAAGTGAATTGTTTTCCAGTGGTTTAGAAATTCCATTTCATGTTTAAGTATAGGTTAGCATCTCATAAATTCATAGAGCAAATAAATTCATCTGGGCATCAATTTCTTTGATAATATAGGAGCAAATAAATACATATGGGCAACATTTTCATTACTTAAGAAAGCAAACACCTGGTGACCTGTCATCAAACTATGTTGGGAAAAGTGGGTTTTGTTTGCATTGTTGTGAAATTTTGGATAAGATGTTTGTGCTTAATCTTCATTGAGAGCACATCTTCTGATCTGGGCTCTTAAGTGTATTATTTGCTAATTTGTGATTAAGTTTTATCAGGGAGTCTCTTGTGTATCTGACCAGATTGTGGCTAGCCTCATTCATTCTCATCAACCCCATCATGTTTCTGACATTTCACCCTGTTTGATATCACATTAGTCAGTGCTATATAAATTGAATTGTATGGTTTCAAATAATATAGGACTAAAATAATGTGATGTGTGAGAAATTGAAAAAGAAAATTAACCGGAAAGGGATGATAATAAACTACTGAATTTTAAGACCAATGTGAACCATACTCATTCCATTTGCTTCCATATTCTGCTCCTTTCATAAACAGTTCTCCATCAGGTAAAGGTTTTAGGAATACCATTATTTAACAATGCATTTGAAGGCCATGATCAGCCACTGCCAATTTAAAGTGGCTGGGACCAGGCCAGTTGCTGCAGGATATAACAAAAACTTGAATGTGGAAAAATGTAAGCAGCAATGACTCAGCTGGCAAAAGCACAGAAAAATTGCAGAGCAGAAAAACATCTATAGCAGATGCAAAGGCAAGACGGGAATGTACACGTGAATAAATGTATTTTGTCCATTAAGAACAGCCTACCTCAAATAAGTCTTGCTGGTCTCCTTTATGGACTCCATATGGGATTGTGTAAAAAAAGAAAATGATTTGGCCTCCAAAATGTATTATCAAAAACATGAAATCCTTAAAGATAACTCTGAAATTAACCAAAGATATGAAAGCCTTCCTCCGCCATATAACATGGATGCCACTGGCAAAAGATAAAAAATAGACTTTCACTCAGAAGAGAACCAGATAAATAATCTAGCTCATTTTTCTTCACTTTGGGGTTTCTACATAAAGGATACATTTAATCAAAAGCAGAGCTTTAAATTTGAAAAATGTTTGATAATTCCATCATAAACATATAATAAAACTTGCGAGGCTAAATCCAAACACGGCGCCTTAGTGTATTCATTTACAATCTCAACTGTTGAATGATCCATAAGATATTATCAACAATTCGTTGTAAGAAAAATAACCAATTTAGTTCCCCTATTAGGTGGAATATACGATTCACATTTTAAAGAAAAAAAATCCATAAAAGAATATTTATCCTTAGAAATAAACCCATTGAATAAATGGCTTTGCATCTAGAAAAGTAACTCACACTATAAAATAGAGGCTAGCATATTTGCCTTTAGGAGCATCTGTCTTCTTCCGAATTTTTATATCAACTAAAATATTTCATAGGTTCAGTTTAAACTAAATTGAATTTGAATAGGTATTCCACTGACTACATTAGGAAATGATAAAAATAATGTACTATAGAGAGTTTGCAAAGAAGGGAAGTGAATTGATACCAACTATATGAACAATTATATAATCAGCACTTTTAAAAGTTTGACTTAGAATTTATACATGCAAATAATAATATGCACTTTGCATATGACCCTGAAAAGTACTAATGAAACATTGCTTTTTATTTTATTGAAGTATAGTGAATTTAATATGGTCCCAATGTATCAGTTTTTTCATGACATAACAATAGTCAAAATATATCCATTTAATTATTTTCCTGGGCAGGTGAAAACTATATTGGATTTCCTTCTCAGATATGCATAGAAAGACAATATAACTAAAGAACAACATGTTAAAATGTCAGCCTGTAGGAACAGGAAACACGTCTGTCTTGTGGAATTTTGTAATTTCAGTGCCTGGAACATGTCTAGAACATAATAAAGATCAAATAAAAAATATTTTTAATCAGTAAGTGTAAAGTCATGTGAGAATACAGGGAGGATAGTTTTCTTTAAAAAAATGCTTTAGATTCAAATGCAAAATGTTGCTGGATTTGAGACAATGGACATTTATAGCAACTACATCAAACAGCTGCTAGTTGTTACATATTTTACAAATTTAATAATGGAAACGTTTCTGAATTGATATCACTATTATTTTTAACCTTTAAAAGCCTAAAGAAATAGATTTTTTTTCTAAATAAAAGAGGGATTCACTAGGAATCTACAGAAATGAGTCTAAAGAAATATTGATAAAATGATATTAGTCAAATCTCACCATAAAATTATAAAAATATTAGCCACTTCAATATAAATCAGTGACTTTTATTGACTAAGAGGATAGTTAGTCTTTTAAATCTATTCATTTCAATGAGGCAAAAGTGACATATATGTGAATTCAAAATTTAGCTTATAACAAAAAATAGCAATTACTTAGCACTTAAGACTTTGCAAAGAGTTTCTCAGAAGACGAGCTCAATAAATGATGCCTATTTGCAGACAACGATGCTACCATGTGTATATACTAATGCTGTAACAATAGAACACACATCAAACAGCTGCTCAGCCCATCAACACTGATTGAGCACCTACTGTGTGCCCAGCCCAGAGTAAGGTGGTAAGTTCTGTGCTACTCATGTCGATGATGGCTCATCAATCACAAGCGTTTGCATTACATAGTTAACATTTTTCTACTACTACCCAAATGAATACTGGCCTCTTTACAAGATTTATTTAAGTAAGTAAAAGAGTGTGGCCAATGTGGGATTACCTCACATTTATTTAGCAGCCCAGTTTCTTGCAGTCGTGACCAGATGCTCTGTATTCGTCCAGCGTGCTCAGGGTGGGTGGTGGAATTGCCACAAATGCACTGGTGTTTCAGCATCAGGGGGTCGTAGGCAATTCCTGTAAGACAAAGGAAACACAGGACGACATTGAGTAATAATACAAGGTAAGGATACACGTTAAAAGATAATATGATTACTCCAAAAAAGTTATTTTTAAAAAATAAATTTTACGAAGAGAGAAATAATATGTATCAGCAAATTCTCAGGAGCACATAAGAGCTATTGAGTCCTGTTATCTGGACATTTATACAAAAACATCAACTCATGGATTAACCAGTAGTCTGACCCTAGCTTGGTAAACTTGTAAAGTGACGAAGATGAAGACATTTTAAGAAACTTCAGATTTAAAAAGAAAATACTGTAATCTTGCCAGTATTTTAAATCATTATGAATCATTTTAGGCAGATAATTCAATTCAGTGGAGGTTTTAATTTTATCACTGATGCCACAAAATGCACTGGCTCTTGACAGCCCTCGTGAGTACTTCCAGCCTTACTTTAGATCAGGACCACATTCCTATAAGAAATTGCAGAATTTTCCAACTCCTTGCCTATTCTGTTTAGCGATTCCTTCAAAGTTTTGCAAAAAGGGTTTCTTCTTTGCTTATTTATGTTTTTCTCATAATTTATGCCATTATATAAATAATATGGATATTGTAGATCTTATAATATTGTGGGAAATTTGAAGTGTGCCTCTTAAAAAATGAATGTCAATTGCAATACCATTAGTAGAGATTACATAGATACTTAATGAATGCAATCTACTTTTAAATTATCAGGAGTTAGCATATTTCATGTCTCCTTAGACAACTAGACCCTAGGATGGGAAAGATTTTATTAAAATTTGATGAAAGCAATTATTAGGGGGACTTAAAATAGGACTTCTTAAAGTAAGTAATTAGATGATAATTATAACTCTGACTCATTTTAAAAATATTTCCATGCTTAACCCTATTCCTTGGGGTGAGGAGGGAACAGGTTGCTTACAAAATTGCCTAACATAAGAAATTATTGAACAAATCAAATTTCTTCCAACATGATCAACAAAGTGCACTAGTGGGTGAGGGGGGGGAGAATTTGTGATAAGAAACTAAAGAACAACAAAAAATCCATTCAAGGACTGATAAGTACCAGTAATTTATGTTGCAAAGTAAATTTTATACTTTTTATTCTCCCTTTGGTTTACATTACTGTGTAAGAGGAATGTTACTCGAGAGGGGAAAATATTTTTCCTCGAGTGTATTAAAATCACGCAGAAGAATGGCATATGCATTTTGAAACCATGTGGTAAAAATTATGCCTCAGAAAAAAATATCATTTTACTAGTCTAAATAATATCCATTCTTAAGACTCAAATTGCTTCAAAACCCATCCCTATGCCCCGATTCTCACATTTTCATCCTCAGCCCTGACCCCTCTTCTGAGCAGCGTACTTGCATACTTTTCAATTCATTTACCCATCCCAAATCTCCACGTGGATGTCTCATGGTTTTCACATGTCTCTGATTTTGAATTCATGATCTTAAACTTCACACACTGTTCCTTATTTTTACAAAGGACATCAAGATCTTCCATTACTGATGCCAAAACGCTTAGTATCATCTGGACACTTCCTCTCCCATTAACTAAGGTGGTGTCTGTTTCCCCTCAAAAATAGATCTTTTTTTTTTTTTTTTGAAGCAGGGGTCTCACTATGTTATTCAGGCTGGTCTTGAATTCTGGCCTTAAGAGATCCTCCTGCCTCAGCCTCCAGAGTAGCTGGGATACAGGCTTACAGATGTTAGTCACTGCACCTGGCTCCAAAACATATCTTGAATCACTCACTTTTCCTTATCCCCACTGCCAAAACCATACACAGTATCAGGTACTGTTATCACTAATCTGGATGCCTGAGATAGCCTTGTAACTGACTACTTACTTTCTCTATTCCCTTTGCCGCTTTTTGTTGAAATCCTTCAGTGACTTCGTTGATGAGATTGAAATTCCCCAAGGCCAGCTACATAGGCCCCTCCCCATCTCTCCAGCATCATTTCATATCCCTTCCTCCTTTCCTTTCCATTTTCCCCCGCAAAGGCTTTCCTTGCATTCCTCAAAGAGGTCAAAATCCTAGCAACCTTGGATCTTCACGTATACTGTTCCATCTATGCCAGAAATTCTTCCTTCCTGACTCCCATAACTCTACCCCTCATCCTGCTAATTCCTTCTCGTTCTTCAAGGTTCAGTTTCAACGCCACATCCTCAACCAAGCATTCCATGAGATCTCCAAATTTTGTCTCCAACTATATGCTCTCTTAGCATCCTCTAGGTCTCCTTCAGAGCATTTATCACAACTATGTAACTGTTGCATAATTCTGTTAATTGAACATTTTCTGCACTAGATGGTAACATCTATGAAAACACAGACTACAGTTGTGTTGTTTACCTCTGAACTCTCAGTTTCTATAAACATGCTTGACATAATGCAGGTCCTAAAAAGTAATTTTTTAAATGAATGAATGAAAAACATACATAAATGAATACATTCATGAACTAGGTCAGATATTTCCATTATAAAGCCTTCTTTGATCAATCTAATTGGTGAATTTCCTCGGACTCCTGAAGTTTTTGTTGCCTTTCCTGTTTAATATTCTACTTTTTATTTTGTGTGCCTTATCTTCTTACCCCAACTACCTCAAATATAGACATTTATTTTACTTAGCTTTATATTTCTACACAACATTTTGCACAAAGTCCTCTTTTTCTATTTTGTGTAAAGTCCAATATAAATAAGCATTTTTAAATAAAGTCAAAAGGAAGACATGAAGGGAGGCAGAAAAGAAAGTAGGTAAGCAAGAAGAAGAATAACTTTCAAAATACAAAGATGTGTAAGACGTGTCTTACAATTCAGATTTATCAAATATTTAGGAATTGCTATTACATAACAGGAACTGTTTAATGTATTTCAGTATAGTTTCATACTATATAAAATAAAAGATGATATACTAATAATAATATAAAAATTAAAAGTATAGTGTCTGCCTCATTTTGAAAATACATTCTTCAAGAATAGAGATTCTAACCATCATGTTGCTTAACATTTTTACTATTTTGTCTCTTAACATATATAAGCTCATCTCCACAACAATTTCCCCTTTTAACAACATTTTCCCCATAACCAACTACCAAGAAAAAAAATGTGAAACATGTTATGGTAGCTGGAAATTACTGCCAGGTATCTGGAGATTATATGATAAGACAAAGTCTAGGAGCTCTTGGAAAGTTATTTGAATTTAAGGGAAAACAAATGAAATCTGGAACACCAAACTTCCACTGATTCATCTTAATGGTGTATCACTGAGGTGTTAACAGGTAGACTGCAAGAGGAGACTTGAACTTCATCCTTCATCCCCATCCTCCTCCTCAGCCTTTGTTTCTCAGAAACAAGGACTTACGCGGTGGCAAATAAGCCTGATCTTCTCTTTATGATTCATATGGAATTCTACTTTCATTTGACTCTTTTTGCTTCAAGTGCAACAGAACATAAGCCAATAGATTAATCAATTTTTCTCTTGATCAGTGAGATAGGAGTTAAAATTAAGACTTCAAAAACTATACAAAGGAATCTTAAAATCTTAACCTGAATTTTAAACTCTAGTTGTTTGTTTTCATTTACATATATATATATATATACACACACACACACAAAAATACTCAAAATTTTTTGATAAATTTTTTAGATAAACTTAGACTTTGTGCTTTCTCTAGCTTTCAGTTTTATTAAACGAGATAATATATTTGAAACATCTAATGTAGTGTCCTTTCCTCTTGTTAATCATTACATATACTTAAGTCAATTTTTAACCATAGAATCTATTTATGTCTTCAGGATTATATTCAATCTAATAAGAGCTGTTAGGTTGAGTCTATCTGCTCTATAAGGAAAGTTGAGTTTAGAATCTTTACATCTAAAACTCTTGATACAGATTCCTAGTTCTTAACATTCAATTTCATACTACCATTTCTGATAACTACCTGAGGTTTCACATTTCCCAAGATATTTGCTAACCAACACATTGTATTCATCCCATGCCCAAGGACTAGCACAATAAAAATATATTTGATATGGCATCTCTCCTGAAAGATGCAGAATCAGTAGACAGTTATTGAAAAATCACTATGTTCCAGATACCAGCAGCTTCATTTTACTACATTTAACTTAGGATCTAGTAGTAAAAGTGAGACACATACAAATATAGTTAAATGACATGGTAAAAAAGAAAAAAAAAATCTGGTAAAAAAGAAAATAATTGTGGAGCTAGGAGATTAGAGATGATCTCCTAAAAATAAAATGTTTCTTTAAAAAAGAGTGATCTGCAAATGATGGAGTTACTAAAATAGATAAAAGGGACTATTTTGAAACAAAGACCACATCTACTAACCTCCAAATCATACACATAATGGCTGTTGTTACTCTTTCTATCCATGACTCTAATCTACCCATAGGGCTTATCTTGTCTTATTTTTCCTATTTCTACCACACCCCTTACATTATGCTACCTGTAATATTTGTTATAATATCTTTTAATAGGAACACCTAAATCAAAGTACCAAACAGTGCAATTTTTAGTTATTTGGGAAACTTTATGTATCCAGCAAGCAAATGATGTAATATCCAAAAAATGATTTTTTAATTGGTAAATCACACCTCTTACTAGATAAGAAGGATTTTCTAAGACTAACAGTTTTATTTTTTGTTTATTGTTTTTTTCATGTAAGTCATCTTATCAGAGTAAAGAAGCAGGTAGAAGAAATTCCCACCATAGACCTTCCACCTAACACTATATGGAAGTTTGTTAGGGCTTGGGAATTGGATTAAGTGTTGCCATGCAACTAGAGAGCCAGGAAGGAGATGAACCAGCATGTAAGTTGGCAAAAAGTGAAGCCAAACACAATTCACTACACATTTGCTGGCAAAATATCTGGAAAGATTTTCCTACATTCAAGAATGAGTGAGAAAAAAAATACAAGGCCTTTGAGAATACACTACAGAAACTATAAAGGAAGTATCATTCATACTACTTAGCTCAGTGAACATGATTTACTATAGGAACCAAAATAAGATTTTAGAAAATGTTTTGGCCTCCTCAAATGTCAAAAGACACTGGCCCCATAAAATGGGAGACAAAAGCTAAAGGGAGAGATAAAACTAAATTAAAAAGACAATGGAATGAGTAAAAATAAAGATGGATATGATAAATAGAGATTGCAAGGAAATTAAAAAGTAGTGAAATTAAAATCTCCACTGAAGGCAATAAGGAAAGGAATTTACATTTCAGAAAGCCAGATCAGTGCTATTGAATACAAACTTGAGAAGCCCTGAAAATACAAAGGAATGGACTAAGAGACACACAAAATGAGACGAAAATACAGAGGTCAGAGAAAAAAATAACTGAACAAAAAAGTTGTGATTGCTCCTGAGAAGAAAATGAGGACAACTGAATATAGGTATATCCAGAGATATTGCAGGTTTGGTTCCACATCACCTAAATTAAACAAGATTACAATAAAGCAAATTGGATGAGGTTTTTTTTTTGCTTTCCTCATACATATAAAATGTATATTTACACTATACTGTAGTCTATTAACTGTAAAATAGCATTATGTCTAACAAATAATGTATATACCTTAATTAAAAATTACTTTATTGCTAAAAAATGCTAACAATCATATCTGAGCCTTCAGTGGGTCATAATCTTTTTGCTCATGGAGGGTCCTGCCTCAATGTTGACGGTTGCTGACTGATGACAGTGGTGTCTGCTGAAGGTTGGGGTGGCAGTGGCAATTTCTTAAAATAAGACAGCAATGAAGTTTGCTGCATCAGTTGACTCTTCCTTTCACAAAAGATTTCTCTGTAGCATGTGATGTTATTCGACTGCATTTGACCCACAGTGGAACTTCTTTCAAAACTGGAGTCAGTCCTCTCAAACCCTGTTGCTGCTTTATCAACTAAGTTTATGTGATGTTCTAAATCCTTTGTTGTTATTTCAGCAATGTTCACAGCATCTTCACCAGAAATACATTCCATCTCAAGAAACCACTTTCTTTGCTCATCCATAAGAAGCAATTTCTCGTTTGTTCAAGTTTAATCATGAGATTGCAGCAATTCAGTCACACCTCAGGCTCCACTTCTAATTCTAATTCTCTTGCTGTTTCCACCATATCTGCAGTGACTTTCTCCACTGAAGTCTTGAACCCCTTAAAGCCATCATGAGGGTTAAAATTAACTTCTTCCAAACTCCTGTGAGTGTTGATATTTTGACATTCTTTCATGAATCATGAGTGTTCTTAATGGCATCTAGAATGGTGAATCCTTTTTGAAAGGTTTTCAGTTTACTTTTCCCAGATCATCAGATCTATCTATAGCAGTTTAGAGCCTTACAAAATCTATTTCTTCAATATTAAGACTTAAAAATCAAAATGATTCCTTGATCGATAAGCTGCAGGAAAGATGTTATGTTATCAAGCATTAAAACAACATTAATCTCATTGTACACATCTCCATCAGAGCTCATGGGTGACCAGAAGCATTGTGAACAAGGCAGTAATATTTTGAGAGGAATTTTTTTTTTTTCTGAGCAGTAGGTCTATACCGTAGGCTTAAAATATTCAGTAAACCATGCTATAAACAGATATGGTGTCATCTGACCTTTGTTGTTTCATTTCTACAGCACACGCAGAGTAGATTTAGTGTAACTCTTAAGGGTTCTAAGATTTTCAGAATGGTAAATGAGCATTGGCTTCATTCCCCCAGATGCATTAGCCCCTAACAAGAGATTCAGACAGTCCTTTGAAGATTTCAAGCCAGGCACTGATGTCTCTACTCTAGCTATGAAAGTCCCAGCTGGCATCTTCCAATAGAAGAATGTTTCATCTATATTGAAAATCTATTGTTTGGTGTAGCCATCTTCATCAATGCTCTTAGCTACATCTTTGGGCTAACTCGTTGCAGCTTCTACATTAACACTTGCTGCTTCACCCTACACTTTTATGTTCTGGAGATTGCTTCTTTCCTCAAGTCTCACAAACCAACCTCTGCCAGCTTCAATCTTTCCTTCAGCAGCATCCTATCCCTCTCAGCCTTCAGACATTGAAGAGAGTTAGGGCCTTGCTTTGGATTAGGCTTTGACTTAAGAAAATGTTGTGGCTGGCTTGATCATCTGTCTAGATCACTAAAACTTTGTATCAGCAAGAATGTTATTTTGCTTTCTCATCATTTGTGTATTCAGTGGAGTAGCACTTTTAATTTCCTTCAAGAATCTTTCCTTTGCATTCACAACTTGGCTAACTGTTTGGCGCAAGAAGCCTAGCTTCGGGTCTATCTCAGCTTTTATCATGCCGTTCTCACTGGGCTTAATCATTTCTAGCTTTTGATAGAAAGTGAAAGACCTGTGACTTCACTTGAACACTTAGAGGCCATTATTAGGTTATTAATTGGCCTAATTTCAATATTATTTTGTCTCAGGGAAGAGGGAGGCCTAAGGAAAGGGGGAGAGATGAGGGAACAGCCAGGTGGTGGAGCAGTTGGAACACATACAACACTTACCAATTAAGTTCAGCGTCTTGTATGGGCGTGGTTTGTGGTGCCCCCAAAACAATCACAATAGTAATATTAAAGATCACTGATCAAAGATCACCAGAAAAGATATAATAATAATGAAAAAGTTTGAAATATTACAAGAATTACCAAAATGTGACAGAGACATGAAGTGAGCACATGCTGTCGGGAAAATCGTGCCGACAGATTTGCTCAACGTGGGGCTGCCACAAAACTTCAATTTGTAAAAAGCGTGTTATCTGTGAAGCACGATAAAGGAAAGTGCAATAAAACACAAGATATGCCTGGATAATCCAAGAAGTTTTTCTTAAGTACAGAGAGACAAGTGCATAAAAAAGTAATTGCAAATACTCAATATAAAGATATATTTTTTTAATTAACAGGATACAAAAATACATCTTGAGTCTCAGAAAAGTAAAAACAGACTGCCCACAAATAAACACATAGCACATTTGCCTCAGACTTTTCCTCTTCAATGTTAAGTATGTTGAAGGTTTGACCAAATTTGCGTTTTCAAACAAAAAGCTTCTGTCCCAATAAGTCTGTGTCCAAGCATATGTGAAGGTAATCAGATGACATTCTCAGGTGTGAAAAGGCACCCCAAGAAAATACATGGAATATATAATGAACATAAATAACATATATAATAGATAACTAAACACTTATAAATATACTTTCTATGTTAATATATATGCTGTGATATATGATACACATAATCAAGTTGATTTAGTTTCCTAAATAAACAAAACAGCTATTTTATCTTCACTGAGAATTAGAAGAGCAAATTTTGGAGGAATTTTTCAGGAGAAATTTCAAGCACATATATTTGAGGATGGTAATTTAAAAAAATAGATCATCTACCAAAAGGAAATTATCCTTTCTATTCTAATAAAAGAATAGAAGTTACTCTGGGAGGCCTTAAACACACATGCATACATACATAAACACTGTGTATATATACACACACATAGAAATATATACACATACTTACATATGCACACAGATAGGTATGCAAATACATATAAAACTTTTCTTTATTCTATTAAAGAGAGGCTCATAGAAAGAGGAAAAATACTGAAAATAAGTATAACAATATTTTAATTGTGGTTACCCCTGACTGATAGACGAATGAATGACTCTCCTTTATAGTTTTCTAGATTTACCAAATTGCCTTCCATGAATATATAATAATATTTGTAATTAACAAAAATATAAATGTTACCCCCAAATTTCACTTACCATACCAATGATCTTTTTTTGTATAATTTTATGCAGTCCATCTCTATTTACTCTTAGTTCATTTTCAATCCATTGCTCATTTGTTGATTCTTCTTCATCTTTTCTTTTTTTAGACAGAGACAGTTTTGCTCTATTGCCCAGGCTGGAGTGCAGTGGTATGATCATAGCTCACTGCACCCTCAGACTCCTGAGTTCCAGCCATCCTCGTGCCTCAGCCTCTGGAGTAACTGGGACTACAGATGCACACCACCACGCCCGGCTAATTTTTCTATTTTCTGTAGAAATGGGGTCTTGCTCTTGCTCGGGCTGATCTCGAACACCCAGGCTCAAGCAATCCTCCTGCCTCAGCCTCCCAAAGTGCTGAGATTACAGGTGTGAGCCACCGCAACCAGCCCCATTTTCTTATTATACAATAAATAAATACCCTGAGCACCTTCATGTGGTAGCCATGTACCTAAATATCAAGGTTAGAGAGAACAACAACAACAAAAATAGTGTCTTCCCTCATAGACAATCCATTGAAACATAATTCCCAAATAAATAAATAATAATAATTTTGCACACAAAAAATCCAATCTGTTATAAAGAACCATAATAGATTTAATGTGGATTTAGCTGGTCAAGGAAGGCTTCCTGAAGGAAATAAGATATAAACTGAAACTTGCAAAACTTGAAGGATTAGCTGGAGTTAATCCCGACTTTGGAAAAAATCTTTAATTAAAAAAAAAAACAACAACAGAAAAAAACAATGTTGCTGTTCTCACACTGAAATATTCAAGTATATTTCACTTTCCATCATGATGTGCCACTCACTAAACATCAATTTAAAAATCATTTTCATTAAATTATTTTTAATGATTTTCACAAATGTTAGTTTAGTTTCAGTGCTATGATTCTATTTCACATTAAACTCTGACTAAACAGGTAACGTAACAAAGAAAGAATTTATTTACATAGATTATATAGAGTAACTCAGCTTGAGAGAAAGAAAACCTTAAATTATTCTGGGTGATGGGGAAGCTAAAGCCAATCAAATTAATTTCCATTAAATTTTTGTTTCAATAAATACCATTTGGTATGAATTAGCACAATTTTATCATCTACTGAATGTTCCTTGTGAGCTGTAATCAAACCTCATCTTTGTCAGGATTAGTGGAGTGGAAGAGATGACTTTGGCAGAGAAAATAATCACATTGCACTTCACATAATTATCAGAACCTCATATAAATACCGTGTCTTATCTCTAAATAGAATGAAAAATGCACTTCTTAAATTGAATGTTATAACCATATTCTAATATAACATAAAATCCACTTGAATATGTGGCAGCCTGGCTCTACAACTCACTTTCCTCATTATCACTACACCCGCTGAAGGAACTCATGTTCTTCTTGTCCATCCCAGAAACATCCTCATCCAGGCTCCCTGTGTGGGTTCATTCAGGTCCTCGCAGGAAATGGACTGGAGACTTCATCTTTCAACAACTGACTGAACTCAGACAAGATTTCCCTATTGCAACATTGTTTTGCTTTTTTAAAAAGAGGTTTGCATGGCTAATCTAGATGGCTGCTAAGGATCTACATGAATGGCAAAGGTTTCAATGGTGTGCCTCGAAAATTATGTGAGTTTAGTGTTGAATAACTTTAGTTGTACCAAACACTACAGCTCTTACCAGAATAGATTTTAAGAAAATTGCCTCCCTTTGTAATGTATGTTTCCTCTTCCTTGCTTTTTTTTTTTTTTATAAGAACTATTGAATGCATGAGATTGTATGGCTTTCTTTAGGGGAAAAAAAACAAAAATAAATGCAGTAGTCATCCCCTTCCATGGTTTCACTTTCTGCAGTTTCAAATGCAGTCTGAGAATATTAAATGGAAATTTCCAGAAATAAACAATTCATAAGTTTTAAATTGTACACCTTTCCGAATAGCATGATGAAGTCTTACACCATGCCCTTCTGTTCCACTGGGGAAGTTAATCATTCTTTTGTCTAGGGCTACCTTCCTGCCCACCGTTAGTCACTTAGTCACCGCCTAGGTTATCAGATTGACTGTTGTGGTATCACGGTGCTTGTGTTCAATTATTTCACTTCATAATGGCCCCAATGTGCAACAGTAGCGATGCTGGCAATTTGGATATGTTGAAGAGAAGCCATAAAATGCTTCCTTTAAGTGAAATGGTGAAAGTTCTTGACTTCAGGAAAGGAAAAAAAAATCAGCATTGCTTGAGCCCAGGAGTTTGATGCTGCAGTGAGCTGTGATCGAGCCACTGCACTCCAGCCTGGGCATCAGAGCAAGACCCTGTGTCTAAAAAGAAAAACAAAAAAATCTTCTATCCTTTAAATTGTGAAGAAGGAAATAGAAATTTTTGCTAATTTTACTACACCACCTCACACTGGAAAAGTTCAGCCACAATGTATGGTAAGTGCTTAGTTAACATGGAAGAGGCATTAAATTTGTGGGTGCAAGACATAAACGGAAACAAATTCTGATTGACAGCAATTGGTTTGATACTATTGGTGGTTTCAGGCATCTCCTGGGGGTCTTAATACGTATGTATTGCAGACAAGAAGGGACTATTATACTCCCAAAGGATATATTTGAATGTTACTTTTGATTTTTTTTTAACATATCTACAACAAATAAATAAAAATGTCAAAAGAAAAAAGTTTAATGCTTTAAAATATATATTTTCAAATATACTAGAAATGAAAAACTTAAGAGTTCTCATCTGAAATTAAGATCATTAGAAACACTAAGGTGAATTGTGAGATCATGTGGATTATAGTAGTATTCAGGTTACAGGGGAAATTTAAGTTCAGATTAAAGCCAGAGCAATATGTGGAAAGGCAGACCAAAGACAGTGCATTTCATTTCCTTTGGATTTGGAATAGCACTAAATGATAAATATCAACCAAATATATATAGGGGAGGGGCTGTTATTATAAATTACATACTTTGCAAAATTAAAAAATTATTGTGCCTTTTTCTCATAAGAATTTAAGTGGGAGTATGTGAGACTTTCTAAGTTCAAATAAGACAATAAACAGGTTTTTCTCTACTCAGGTGTGTGTAACTTGTAAATAAGTCATTCTTTAGTGGAACAGTCATTACAAAGTAGCTTTCACTTTCACTGTGTTCGAATTTGAACTGTTAATATTCACAGATTCAGCTAACATTTATTGAATGTCTATTAAGTTCAAAATCCTGTGTTTTTAAAAATAAAAATTTATATAATTTCTCACTTGGGCAAGAAATTGCCTCATCAAATCCACTAAATACGCAAAGAATCTTAAGTTCCCTTCCCTATTTGTTTTTGGAATATATGCTCTGACTTCATGAGAAAAAAACTAATTATCTGAAATGACCCAGTCTTTAGTTTGAATGATCAAGTTATGATTATTTATGTTTATGTTATTAGGTTTACAGTCCACAATTTCACCTGGGTTCTTCTAAGGCCTAGAAACTCTGTCCATTTGGCAACACTGCTTTCTCAAACTTGTAGAATCTCCATAATATTCAGAGATATTGCTTCATTCATATCAAAGGAACGTATGAAAAGTAGAGAAAACTAAATTATGTCAGAAAAGGGTCATCCCTCTTAACCAAGGAAAGAAACTCTATCCATAGGATTGCATTAATAGACAGCAGCATACCTGGAAGCATCAACATGAAATGTTGTAGTTGAGCTCACTTTTTAATTAACAAAATTATTCCAGTCAACGGAAATGACATTAAGATAGAATGGTTGTTACTTGGTGTTCTCTCAAATGTTAAGAGACACTTTCAGGACAAAGAACAGAGAAGTATGTAATTCTTAAAAATATGTAATTCTCTTGCTACATAACAAAAAATTAGGTCTATATATCATGTGTCTGGTTCTGAGCAAGAATTCTCTGAACACACAGGGATAATAGCACTGGGCATGATTAATCCAAAAGACTTCCACTGACACTCGGCGGCCATCTTGGGTTGTCAGAAATATCCAGGCAGGTTTGCTACACTCCAGGAAGCAGAGGGGTCAGAGGCAGTTGCTAATGTAGAGAAAGAAATGTATCCAATGTAGCTCCTAGTATGAAACGTCCTGTTGTATAACACATTATAAATAGTAGCTCTTATGCATATGTATTGACGATGCCTATCAAACTTCAATAACTTGGTCATTTCATTCACTGATTTTTAAATAAAAGATGATATCAAGGTGGGGGAACATGATTTCAGAAAAGGTATTTTAACTTATCCGAGCACAAACACTTGCATGAGGTCACAAAAGCCACATAAACAAACTCTGAACCTTGAACATTGCTTCAAAAATAAATCAGATAACCTGTAAGAGCTTTTGGGGAAGCTACAAATAAATTCTCCCCTTGCTGCATCTAAGTTATGAGTCTCTTAGGGCTACAATATGCTTCATTTGATCAGCCACAGTTTGAAAGCACAGAACTAGAATGAGGTACAGCAGTCAAAAAGGAATAATTATCCACAAATATATTTATAGTACAGTTCCTTTGCAGAGGGAATAGCACCCCTTTTTGTGTGTGTGTTCCAGAGTTAACATTCCTTTGGCCTTGGAATTATCTGGTTTGTTTGCCTCTGTAGCCAGGTTCTGAAATATCAAACACAGCTGTAGGCAAAGGAAGATGTTAGTCAAAAAGCCCACCCAGAGGTACCGTCATAAATGGAAATGAAACTAACATACCTAGAATCATGTAAGGTTTGCCTTGGTGCCATTGACTCTCCTGAGTCATTTGCATGGGAAGTCAGAAGAAAACAATGCAATAAAACAAGAAAACAAACTGGAGAAAGGATACTCTTTAGAGTCAAATGAGGAAGCCAAGCATCATAAATTTGCTAGTGGCCTGGCTTCTAGAAGGTAAGAGATTGAGGAACACTGCTAAAGAATGTTGCGGGGATTTTCATTTCCAAGAGGAACCCATGCACCTGTTGATGTATTTTCCAGGCCCTTGAATGATAGCAATTTATGAGGCTATTAGTACTAAGCCCGAGATTTATCAGATGTGCTGTTTGTCTTATGGCCAATATAACCTCATAAAATTTGGGTTGCCCTGGGTTAAAATGGAGTGTTCTGCTATTGGAGTTATTCAGAGCATTTAAATCGGTTAATCCTACAAGAACGGCGCATTTAGCCTGCCTGTTAGGGAGCGTCTTTAGGGACTCCTACCAGTTGCAGAGCCAGGCTGAAGGGGGCGGTCCATTGCTGGGTGAGGTAAAACAGAGGCAGCCGGGGAAGAATGAGTCCTGGAGACCAGACGATGTTTCTCTAATCCGTCCATGCCAACCGCAGCCAGCTGAGCCTGGCGCGCCGGGAGCGCACGTGTGCGCGGGGGCTCCAGGAAGGACTGTTGCCAAGGAAAGAGCACAGTAGAAAGAAACGTGAGACAGGGATTGAGGGAGACACTGAGAGCGACATGTCAACAAATTAAGTTCATCAGGTCAGAGACATAATAAACGGTGTGAAGGAAAAAGAAAAAAAAAATAGAGAAAAGGGAGAGAAAAAACAAGATCCAGTCAATAAATCCATTGAACAGATGTTTTCACACTGACGGCCAGGCCTGTCTGCCCGCCTGAGCAGGAGGTGATGGCAGGGGCCTGTCAGATTGAACTGACTGAAAAAAACAGACCTTTACCCTCAAGAGTAACATCGACTTAGACTCGTTTCCTACCTTGATACCAACGTTCTGAATACAGCCCCGGAATTGTTGCCACACAAAGTGGGAGAACGATTCAACAGCTTTGAAACTGCCAGTGAGGCCCAATTCTGAAAATCCTGTCCTGAATTTATTTACGTAATATTGTTAATGAAATTTATGGGCGCCTCTAAAAATTACCAGTTAGATGGGTTATATGTTGACACCTTTCAGTTTTCATATGATGGCATAGAACAATGAATGTGTCATGGTTTTTATTGGATAATCTCAATGCTATGAAATTACTCATTTCACTTATAGAGTATTAAATATATTCTCAGCGATTTAACCAGGTTTTTATTCTTCATGCTTCTCGAGTTATCGAATTAAAGAGCCAGAGTTTGGATGCTTCTGGAAGATTCATTTAGTCTATTTCTCTGTCTCCAAGAAAGACAATCTAAAACACAGATAGGTAGCTAATTTAAGCATCAATACTCCACAGAGAGCTTTGTGCAAAAAAAAAAAAAAAACCACATAGTGAATATTTTCTCTCTCTTCAACTTCTGGGAATTCATAACCTTTATGCTGTTTTTACGTATCTTTCCTAACGAACATGGGAAATAGCTGAAAAATGGTACAAAATGTGATCATCATATGCCACACATAAGGAAACTAATGCTCCAAAAGGTGAACAAAGTCTTTTACATACAAGTCCAATTCCTATAATTTTTATGTGCGTGCTCTTCTGCTTTGATCTGCCTGACTAGCATTTAGTCTTTCAAGACTCTATGCAAACATGCCCTCTGCTTGGTGGGAACTTGCCTTAACCTTCCGGCTAGGTTAGGTGTCCCCCTGGCACGCACCACATGCTGTCATATGTCATCTCATATTCCCAGCACAAAGCTTGGTACAGGTACATTCTACGTGTACAAATTACTCACTTAGACAGAAAGTTACTAAATCTGTGACAGCACAACTGTACTCAATGCATATTATGTGGTTTTATGTAATTGTACCTTTCTCTGTACATGGGAGTTAATACTACATATAAATATGTGTTATGATGATAAATATATACTTAGTAATAGACCATAGGCAGAAATTTCCCAATTTAGTAAAAATTAAGAATCATTTAAAATTAACTTTCAAATAGATTATAATTAATGTATATGCTGTTACCTGAGTTTTGCTCTGCAGAATAATCAAGCCATCAATCGATGAGAAGGCATTTGTCACATACTCAGGTTTTGGGCATTTGCTTTGATGATTGGGATGGCTTGGTCAGGTATCTAGTTCTAGTTTCAATAATTTTAACACTTTTTTCCAAGAGTCTAACTCTCTTATTTTCCTGAGTACCTCATGTTCAAGGCCCTGAGGTGGATGCAGTCTCTCCTCTTGTGGAACTTATAATCATAGGAAAACAAATATATAATTATGATTTGGGGAGTTTTCTGTGGAGAAAAGGGAGCTTTTCTGCTTCTAATACTAACCCTGCTTCTAATACTAACCAGTCCTATTCCTTCCTGCAAGAATGCTCTCCCTAAAGCTCTCTGTAAGCAAGAAGTTGAAACAAAAAGGCTCTGAAGGTCAACCCAAGTTTGAAGAACCGCCTCAGCCTATCATTTGGCCTCTCATTGAGAGTCCGACCTACATTCCCAGCCTTAGATCATCTATTTTCTCCCAGGTTCTCGCCAACATACTATCTACTGTAGATCATCCCCAGAGCTGCACTGCGACTTCCATAAGCTGAGGGAATGTCTACCTTTGTGGGCCCCTTCTTCCCACAAAGAACATTAAAAATTACATTTTATGCCTACATTGGGTACATTGGATTCATTATTATATTCTCATGTTATTATATTCATTTTTTCATCCGATTAAGAAATTAAAAGTGAAAACACTTTGTGGGCCTCTAACAGTACCAGGGACTCTGCATCGTGCCTGTCATCCCTAACGGATATGTTGGTCCTGCTCATTGGAGCTTCCACCAGGCCTTCCTTTCTGTGTCACCCTCTACATGTGCCTATGGCATGTCACATTCAGCACTCGCACATATCCTCTGAGGTCCCCTTCGAGATTTATACAGAGTCTTTCTTGAGCACCCACATTAGGTGTCCTTTCCCCTTCTGTCACGTTCCCATCACACTTTGTAGTTCTCTGTCTTTTTTCCTGCCATAGTCTTTTATATATTAGAGCTTTTGCATGCAGAACTATTTCCTGAGCTCATACTATGTGTCAGATACTTTGCTAGTGTGTTGAGGCTTCTCTGTGCTTGTCAGAGACAGATGCTAAATATTTATATATATAATGTAATCATAAATGTGAGTGCTATATAGAAAAAATTCAGGGTACTATGCAAAATTGTAAGGAAGAACCTAATGAAGAGGTTCAAAAGATATCCAAGCAATAAAGTGATATTTAATTTGAAATGTGAAAGATAAGTTGGAATTGACCAGGTGAAGCATGGGGGAAGCTCTAGATACATTTTGCATGTGTCTGTGCACACACATGTATGTGGATGTGAAATGATCTTTCCTTGTATGATACCGAAAGCTTTTGAACCAGGAACTAGATATAATTCATCTGTTAACTTATTTTCGGCTGCATTTGATATCTTTTCTTATGGTTTCTAAAAGCTAAATAATTTTTCATGCATTAAGAATATGTAATAGATATCTGGAAGTTAAAAGCCATGTTTTTTGTTTTTAATAACATAACCATGTCTTAGATAACTGGGGCTACTAAATGTTTTCTGTCCTAATGAATACTTCAATACTGTTAGGACTCCAAGCAAATCACGCTATCTACCCTTTCATTCTTTAAAAAAATGTATATTTAATGCTTCACTTGAGCCTCACAGAAATTCTGTAAGATAACAGAGTAATACTTTGCTAACTCATAAGCATAGTATAAATGTTACATTGTAATACAAAACTTCACAATCCAATAAGCAACATCCTACTTATCCAGTGTCTAGCAGAAAGAATATGACAATATACGTAAGAGACAGTTAACTACTTGTTCGATAGCTGTTGTTTATTCATCATATGTAAGTGTTTATCCAGTATCTAGTGCACAAGGGAAAGCCAACAGATCCTATGCTGTGTTGTGCAGACAGCAAAGTGAATTAAGACTGGATCCTGATGTGGGTTTACATCCAAAATTTAAGCACTTTATCCCTAGTTAGTAAGTTGCATGAGAATATGAGCTTTGTCCGTTATATATTTTCATACATATATTTCCCATAAACATATATTTTTAAATTAAAAATGAATGAATAAAGAGATATATCATCATCCTTAAATTCTTAACATAAGGATAAAATAAGCATATTCAAAGCAAACATAACATAAAAGAATCAAGATATGGCTTAGAAAAAACAGAATTAAAGTCCAGACAAAACAATTACCAAAGGATAATTTCCTGAAATTAGTGTTAGAGCCAAGAGATAATGAAAGGAAAGTTCCAGTGATTTGAGGATCATTTGTTTTTATGTGGTTTCCAAGCTTTCTGCGTATCACCTATATTAAAACTTTAATTAAGAAAAATGGTAAATGTTATTTAAAATAAACAGTTGAATCTTTCAAACACTTCCTTAGGACAGATTCCTAATTATTGGACCTAAGAGCAGACATGGGTCAAATATGTTTGAACCTTCTTTCAAAATAGCACTATAGCAGAGAGACAAGTTCATTCACCTTCAAAAAATGTTGACTACAATTGTGTACTTTTACAAATGAAGTATGACTTTTGATGTACAGGGAGAATTGTGACAATCCAGTAAGCCGCATGTATTAAGTGCATATTAGTCACCAAGTTACCATACAATGCCAGGCCACTTTTATCTCAGATGGATATCCGTCCTCATCCTTGAGGTTGAAAGCTGAGATTACCTTTTTCTGTTGTAGCTGAAATTGATTGAAGTACTTCATTAAACACTTTTTTCTATTAGCAATTTTAAGAAGAGATAATTTTATCTGTGGTTATTTTTTTATACTTCTAAGTAAGTCTGAAAGTGTATGTTTCATTCTTGCGTTGTCAGAAAATTCAAATGTCAAACAGTTCAGAACCTATTGTTATTAAAAATTGGTTGGATATCCAAATTAACATTTCATTTATCGAGCACCATTGGAAAATGTGTTATGACCCCTGAAGTGAATAATAAACTCTCTCCCCCTAATAAATTTTTTAAAATAACTTTTAAATATACTACATTGAGTCTATTCTTTATGCAGTATATACATTAGTTTTTCTTTTTTCAGGTAATTTCGCTGTGGACTTAGTTATGATTGGTTACTTTGACAGTCTGTCATTTAGGGAAATATTCCCAGTTTACTGATATGGGTAAGACAACTTTTTCTTATATAGAGTGGTCTAAGACCACTGTGCTTAAACATCTTCTGTCCCCTCCCACTGATAAAAGCTGCCAAGTTACTTTCACACAGAGATATTATGCACCAATTTTGTAAATTCCTCAGTATTGCCTAGTAAGACATCAATGCTTTTGTGGTCCCTGCCTTTCTAAGTTGTGGGGTATAGGTATTATCATCTATTTGAAAGTGGGTAGGGATCATTATAGAAGCTTTTTGTATAATAAGCATAGTATTCTTGCTTAGAATGAAATATTTATTTGGGGGTGGCTTGCTAATTGAGATTATGAGGTGATAAAACCCCTGGGTTAAACAGATTTCATGGTTCTATTTTTTAAAAACAGCAGTGATTTTTGGATTTGTTTCTATTTTGTTTTGCTTTGCTTCCTTGTTGCTATTGCCCGGGACCTAATTTATGGCTTCTGGGTTTTCATTTTGTTCTGAATGGTTACATTTGCTTCCAGACATGTGGGTGGTTATTCATGGGCTATAATCAATATCATCATGCAACTTTAGCAAGCACAAATAACAGAAATCATAAATCACAATGTGTAATCCTTGAAATAATAAGAATTATTTGAACTAGTTTAATAAAAGACAAGAGTTAAACATAGAAGAATCGTGGAAAAAAATAATTAGAAAAAAAACCTAAGTTTCCATTTAAAATCCTATTTCTAAAACCATTTCTTTAAAGAATATATCCCTCCTTATTTGGTGTTATGAGTAAATTAAATTTCCTTTTTGGCTCACAGTGTTTTGAATTTCAGAAATCTTGCTTTTCCAAAAAATTAGAATTGTAAATATCCCTAGAGGTAATTTTGTAAGATGCCAAAGGCTGGTGGGAATTTCCATATTTAATGTCTTTGTATTATTCAGGATGGGTGTAGAAATATTGGTTAATTTTAGACTTTATGAAGCTAAACGTGCATGTTAATAATTTAAGAGTACTAGTAAATAACTAGAAATAATGTGCATAACTTTAAAGTAGACAGAAAAAAATGTTTAAAGAGGCAAAACCAAGGAACAATCAATCTAAAAATAAATGGAATAAAAATGAAGCATTGAAAAAACTGAACAAATACAAATCACAAAATAAGATACTGGAAACAAATCTCCACATGATTGATATGAATGTGCTCAATTTAACAGTTAAAAATTGAAGGTAGCCAAATTGAATTAAAATTTTTAAAGGCTATATTTTTTGGTAGAGCAAAATTAAATTAAAAGGTTCTATGGAGAAATATAGAGCAAATACTCACAGTAAAAGAAGCAAAATCCTTGTCAGTCATATGGCAGCACAATTCACTATTGCAAGGATGTGAAAACAACCCAAGTGCCCATCAATCCATGAGTGGATTATCAAAATTTGGTATATGTTTACAATGGAATATTACTCAATCATAAGAAATGACAGTGATCTAGCACCTCTTATACTTTCCTGGATTAAACTTAAGCCCATTATCCAAAGTGAGGCACCACAAGAGCAAAAGAACGGGATCCACTTGTACTTGCCGTCAAATTGGTACTAACTGATCAACACTAGGGTGATCACATGGCAGAAATACTCTCCAGGGATTAGGGGGATGGGGGGCAAATCTACAACTAAAGGACACGGGGAGCACTAAAGGGAGGGAAGGGCACGCCTTTAACCCGCATTTGGGTGAGGCAAAGACATAAAGTGTAACTAGAATGTTTGTACCCTCACAATACC
>CAUYSK010049082.1:0-28374 GCA_963575035.1 Avahi laniger
CCTCTATCAAAAAATCACAAAACAACAAATGTTGGCGAGGATGTGGAGAGACAGGAACACTCCTACACTGCTGGTGGGACTGCAAATTAGTGCAACCTCTGTGGAAAAGAATTTGGAGATACCTCAGAGAGCTAAAAATAGGTATCCCATTCGATCCAGCAATAGCGCTATTAGGCATCTACCCAAAAGAGCACAAAACATTCTACTATAAAGACATCAGCACTCGAATGTTCTTGGCAGCACAATTCACTATTGCAAGAATGTGGAAACAACCCAAGTGCCCGTCAATCCATGAGTGGATTACCAAAATTTGGTATATGTTTACAATGGAATATTACTCGATCATAAGAAATGACGACGGTCTAGTACCTCTTACACTGTCCTGGACTAAACTTCGGCCCATCATCGAAAGTGAGGCACCACAAGAGCAGAAGAACGGGATCCATCTGTACTCGCCATCAAATTGGTACTAACTGATCAACACTAGGGTGATCACATGGCAGAAATACTCTCCAGGGATTAGGGGGATGGGGTGCGAATCTACAACTAAAGGACACGGGGAGCACTAAAGGGAGGGAAGGGCACGCCTTTAACTTGCATTTGGGTGAGGCAAAGACATAAAGTGTAACTAGAATGTTTGTACCCTCACAATACCTTGGAATAATAATAAAAAAAAAAAAAAAAGAAAGAAATTGCTCATTGGGGCATTTTGGATTTTGGATTTTTGGACTAGTGATGAACTAGTAAATATAATACAAATATTCCAAAATCAAAAAAAGATCCAAAATTTCAAACACTTCTGCTCCCAAACATTTCGGATAAGAGATACTCAACCAGTATCTCTTGTTTCCCTAAACCCCGTTCCCTCCACCAGAGCAGAGATGTGTCTTATTTGTTGTTAGATTTGAGGGGCTATGACAGTGCCTGACACTTCCTGAGAACTCAAAACACCTGTGGGATGAATTGGCTGAGGGATGGTAGAACCATTCACTAATGCAGGGAAATAAATGTTGGTTCTTCTCCCTTCTACTCTTCAGAACGCATATACTGACATATTCTAGGAAAGTCATGACTGAATGGCATCAAGCCCTAATAGGACAGGCTTTGCTTCATTCCCTCCTTATAATGAGATAGTATATTGCTAGCAATCATCAACATATAAAATTTCCTCCTTTTTCCTTGCCGTGCTATCAATTTTGCCCAGATGCATGAAGGTATGCCTGATTGATGTGTACGTGATTATATAATCTTTCATTCAGTATAAGTCTATCAAAATAATTTTTGAGAATAAGCTCTAGGAAGAGGAAGTGTTAGAGTGTCAAAACTCTAATTTCAATTGTCTGGGGCCCTGAATCCCAATTCAAAGACAACTAAACAGTTTATGTATACTGATAGAAAGAAAAGTGAAAAGAACTAGAATTCATCAAGTCTCCACCAGCAACAAGCACTGTTCTAAGAGCATGATCAATGTTACCTCTGTAAATCCATGGTACCTCTGTAAATCTTCACATGAGTTCAGATAGATTCAATTATATAAGTGAAGAAACTGAAACATGGGGTAGTTAAAAAAAAAAAAACTTAGCCAAAGTTAAAGAATTGAGATTCTGACACAGATCTGAAGCCAAAATTTATTCTCTTTCTATATCAAAGACACCACATTCACACTTTCATAGGAAAAATCAGTCATTTTCCCTTCTCACTCAGCAACTCATGACTAATACTGTTTGGCTAAAGATTTTTTGAGGGGTTAGAAGTGTTCTAAAGAAGTATTTCCAAGCACCAATTCTACAGCCTTTGAAACCAAACCTATCTAACGTGCACAAGGATTTGATCAGTTTTCAATGGAATGCACTTCCAGCTTAGGAAAACTGAAACATAGATGTCGCGGTCTGGATTGCAGAACGGAGGATGGACACAGAAAGAAACACACAGACACGCACACACAAGACGTACAAGACTACAGTGGGGATTCCACCAGTTGTTTTATTTATATATACTTTTTCTATGTCCGGCAGCTATTTCCTGGTATGTGACTACCTTGGGCGCCTTGAGGAAAACACATTTTTATTCCTTTTAGACAATTACTCAAGGGAAGCAGACCCTTGCATCTTAGCTTCTTATCTCATTACCATATGCAGGATAATGAGATGCCTTGGCTTGTTTGCAAGACCTCAGGCGCTTGGTTATCTGTCATAAAGCTATCTGTCATGAGGAATAGTTCTGGTCAACAGGCAGTGTCCGGATCTATTGTCCTCTGGCCCCAAGGAGAGCACACCCAGTTTTACTGACTCTGTGCTTAAGCCAATTTTGCCCAGGGATGGTCCCTACACACCCAGTTTTGCTGACTCTAGGCTTAAGCCAATTTTTGCCCAGGGACGGTCCCTACAACAGAAGGAAGACATATCTACATATTTAATTTAACAGAGGTTTAAAAACCATTTCAAACAATTATCCCAGACCAATTTTCTGAAATAATAAAAAGAACAGTGTGTTGTTGAAGTTCACAATTATTATTGTATTGGAGTCTCTCTCTCTTTAGATCTAATAATATTTGCTTTATATATCTGGGTACTCTGGTGTTGGGTACAAATATGCTGTTATATCCTGTTACTGAATTGATCCCTTTATCATTATATAATGACCGTCTTCATCTCTTTTCACTGTTTTTGACTTAAATTCTGTTTTATCTGATATTATAACTACCTTGTTGCTTGATTTTGGTTTCTATTTGCATATAGAAAGTATGCATATAGTGCATACTTGCATATAGAAGTATCTTTTTCCATTCCTTTACTTCCAGTCTATATGTGTCTTTACAGGTGAAGTTAGTTTCTTATAAGCAACATATAGTTGGGTCATAATTTTTTTATTGATTCAGCTAGTCTGTATCTTTTAAGTGAGAATTTAATCCATTTACATTCAAGCTTCTTATTGATCAGTGAGGACTAATTTCTGACATTTTTTAAATTGTTTTCTTGTTGTTTGTATATTCTTTGTTTTTTTCTTCCTCTATTATTTAACATTGCAGTTTAGTGGTTTTCTGTAGTGATAATGTTTGATGCCTTTCTATTTCCCATTTGTGTATTTGTTGTACCAGTGAGTTTTATATTTTTATGTTTTTTCATGATGGTAGATACTGTCCTTTCACTTCCAGATGTAGGATTTCTTTAAAGGGCCAGTCTAGTGGTGACGAATTCTATAGGGATTTCTTGTAGGGCCAGTCTAGTGGTGAAAAATTCCCTCAGCTTTTTCTTATATGTGGAAGACTTTATTTCTTCTCCATTTTTGATGGATAGCTTTGCTAAGTATAATATCCTTGTCTAAAAGTTTTGTTCTCTTTCAGCACTTGAATATATCATCCCATTCTCTATTGGCTTGTCAGGTTTCTACTGAGAAATCTGCTGTTAGTCTTATGGAAATTCTTTTATATGTGATTTGATACTTTTGCTGTTTTTAGAATTCTCTCTTTGTCTTTGACTTTTGAAAGTTTGACTATAATATGCCTTGGAGAAGATCTTTTTGTGTTGAGTCTATTCGGGGATATTTGAGCTTCCTCTATCTGGCTGTTTATATCTCTTGCAAGACCTCAGAAGTTTTCAGTTATTATTTTGTTAAATAGTTTTCTATGCTTTTTCCCATCTCTTTTCCTTCTGGAACTCTCAATTTTCTAATATTTTGTCACTTTATGGTGCCCCATATGTCATGCAGCCTTTTTTATTTGTTTTCTTTTCTTTTTTCCTCTTTGTCTAACTAGATTATTTCAAAAGATCCACCTTCAAGTTCTGAAATTCTTTTTTCCGCTTGATCTAGGCTATTGAAGCTCTTGATTATATTTTTTAATTTCATTTATTGAATCTCACTTCCAGAATTTGTTTTTTTATATCTATCTCTTTGTTGAATTTCTCATTCAGATTATGAATTATTTTCCTGATATATTTTTATGGTATATCTGTATTCTCCTGTAGCTGAGTTTCTTTAATATCATTAATTTTGAAGTTTTTTTGGCATTTTATAGATTTTTTGTTGGAATTTGTTGCTTGAAAATTATTGTGCTTCTTAGTAGATGTCATGTTTTCTTGCTTTTAATGATTATTTTGTTCTTATGTTGATATTTGCATATCTGGTACAACAGTTGCTTCTTCCACTTCTATGGATTGGTTTCTGTAGAGAAAGACTTCTTCCTAAAGATGTTCCTACGGTATTGGTTAGGTAGGCATTTTGGCTTTGATTCTGGGTGGGTGCTTTGCATGATTTCTTCAGCTGTACTCAGCACCAGTGGCTTAGGCTGTGGTTGATAGGTGAGGCAGTGGTAAGCCTTTGCTGGGGACAGGAACACCAGGTAGACCAGTCCTTCAGTACCAATAGTGGCAGTATGGGCCAGGTGTACAAGTCCTTGGATTCCCCAGGTAGTATATGTGGGCACTGATGGTAGCAGGTCTGGGAAGGCCAATCCTTGGGCTTCCAGGTGGCTTGCTCAGGTGCCAGCAGTAGCAGTGGTAGACTGAGCAGGTGAACAGGTCCTTAGGTCCCTGGGGAGCATGCATGATGTTGGTGGTGACAGTAGCCATGGCATGCCAGCCCTCAGACTCCTGAGCCCCATGCATGGGCACCGGCAGTGGTTGTGGCCAGTGACTGGGTGGGCCAGCTCCTAGGCTAATGTGCAGAATTTTAAAGACAAGTATTATTTGTATGTATCTGTTCAATTTTTATGTCCTCTTTACTAAATTTTCTTCTTCTTTATTTTTCTTAACCAAAGTTCAAGCTATTCTTTTTTCTCAAAATAAAATAACATTAAATTTAATTTTTCAAACAGAGCAAATCCCACATCTTTTTTCTTTATAATGTTTTTCCAACATCTAAAATTAAAATCTTCCTGTACACTTTTCCAAATATTTAAAAGTACATTTTTGCTGATATTTTAAATATTTACACCACTAAATTGAGTTTAAGTAAACAGACTATTACTACTAAAGCCACTATGCTATAATATTTAGGATGGACCACAAAGAACCATTTATCTCAATGATACCATCCAAAGGAAATGATATCGAATGTTACCTGCCAACATGAACATGTAAATGCCCTGTTTCCCATACTATGATCAAGATCAAACAAGTGGGCTCAATTTAGTTATGCATTAGGGAACATATTTGGGTCAAATATGGCACTCCCTCAAAGTTTTTGTTGAATTGAATTCAAAAATTAGAAACTTCTTTTGAAAAAAATGCTATTTCTTGCTTTTAAGAAAGGGAACTTAAAGACAGGATCATAAGACTTCTTGTCACTACTCTTTCAAAAGAACCCTGAAATTCTAAGTAATATTTTTTTAGTTAAGCAATGTTGGATCAATTCTACTGGAACCTTCTATTAGGAGGAAATTTTTTTTTAGTGTTAACAGTGCAAGCCAACTTCAGGCTTCACGGATATGTTTGTGACTCTTCTTGCAGTAAATTGAGAATTAAGGAAGGAGATGTGCATAAGTGATCAGAGAAGGAGAGATGATACATTCGAGGGGAAAAGAGGGACATGAATTCATTGAGTTCTTACTATGTATCATCAAACATTGTGTAAAGGCTTCACACGAAGTCTCTTTTAACTCCTAAAACAACTTAGTGTAAATATCACTATTCTTTTATTACAGAGAATAAAACGAGCTCAGAGGAATAACTTGCCCAAGATTGCACAGCCCCAAAGGGAAAAAATCAGGATTGCAACCCAGGTCCTACTTAGTCCAGAATCCAAGTTTACGCTATTATTCTGGGGAGCAAAGGGGCAAGGAGGGCATGTCACAGAAGAATTTCATAAAGACACCTGCCTCCTGCACACCCATTTTCACAGCAGCACATTCACAAAAGCCAAAAGGAGAAAACAACTTAAGTGTTCATTGACAGATAAATGGATAAGCAAAATGGATCATGTATATAAAATACAATATAAATAAATAATAAAATAGACTATTAGTCAGGCTTTAAAACAAAGAAAATTCTGACACATGCTACAACATGGATGAACTTTGAAGACATTATAAAAAGTAAAATAAACCAGTCAAAATGATAAATATTGTGTGATTCCGCTTATATGAGGTACCTAGAATAGTCAAAATCATAAACAGAAGTAAAATAGTGCTTACCAGGCGCTAGGGGAGGGGGAAATGGGGAGTTAACGTTTAATGGATATAGAGTTTCAGTTTTACAAGATAAAAGGACTTATGGAGATTGGTTGCAAAACAATGTGAATATACTTAACACTACTGAACACTACATTTAAAAATGATTAAGATGGTAATTTTGGCACAATTTAAAACTCAATAAAAATTACTTTTATCCCCCTTGGTTTGATGATATTTTTAAGATGTCTTAACATATAATAAAATTATAATTTATCTACAGTAGAAACTGAAAAGTTTTAACAAATAAAATTTTTCCTTTTCATATTGCGTGACTGTCTTAATGACAGTCATAAAAATGATTCTGTGACACGTATTAAATTTTCAGAATCATTTTATAAACTACCCTGTATATTTTGGTTTATTCTATTGTATTCTAATTGATTTAAAATGGGGAATCTATGCATTGATGAACATTAACCATTCACTGTAAAACTTGATCATCTAGAGTGACATAGTCCCCAGAAGCATTGAATAAATAAAAAATATCTTAAAAATGTTTTTAAAAAGATGGTAATTTTATGTTACATATACTTTACCACAATCTAAAAAAACTATTGTCTACCTTTTCCTCACCGTTACCAATCCTTTCACTTTCTTTCCTGCTCAGTATTATATTATGCTATTTTGCAAGGCAGAAATTGTGATCAGTGATGTGAAGCTTCCACACAGACATGTTACTCTTTATTTTACAGTCTGTTCAAAGAAAAACGAAATCCTAAAAATAAGGACATTCTTCCACTACATTAAACAGCCATCTATTTAAAGGACATAAATTATTGGATATTATTTACATAAGTCCATTGGAGATGGGTTTCTATATGAATCAAACTTTTAAGGTCATATCCTTTTCATTTGCAGCTCATCTTCTAGGAAGGGCGTTTCAGAGGTTGAGAGTAAAAGAAGCCACTATAATTTAGTGGATTGGTACTAAATCCACTAAACCCATTAGGGATTGGAAAACTTCTTCTATGAAGGACCAAGTAGTAAATATTTTAGGCTTTGTGGGCTATACTGTCTCTGTCCCAAATATTTAACTCTGCCATTATGAGGTAAAAGTAGCCATAGATGAATAAATAAATGCATGTAGCTTTTTCCAATAAAACTTTATTTTCAAAAACAGGCTTTGGGCTGCATTTGGCCATGGGCCATAATTTGTAGGCACCTCTGTTAAAGTAGGAGAACCCTTTGTAGAGTTTTCTAGCTTTAACATGGGTTTCCATTAAATTAGAGCCTCTCTTAATTGTTTCTTGAACTATACTTCATTAACTCTTCACTCCATTCAAAATAAAATTAAACTAAAATAAAGTAAAATAAGAAACATGATCCCTCATATAATTTGGCATATTCCCTTAGGCATAAGAACACATTTCAGATATGACAATCCTTCACTGCCGAAAACTGATAAATATCTGCTGGTACGTATAGTGCTTTATTCAGGTACTTTTTCATTTCCACAAAGCACCCTCTCTTTCTTACAAAATGTTCATGAAGAATCTCCAGCCCATGTGTTACCAAGTATAGTTTTGAGACAGTAAAACAAAGCATTGTGCAGGCTGTCAATAACTGAGCATGTGAGACGCACATAGTGCTGACTCCTCTGGGAGCAACGGTTTGCAAATACCAGCCCTGGTGAAAGCTTCACAATTTGGGACACTCTTAACTGTTCTATATTGTCCTCACAAGGCTCTGAGGCACTCATTCATTAACTCATTTTTGTTGTTGTTATTGTTTTTTAACAAATGTTTTGGAGGATCTTCTTTGGGCCAGATGTTGCTAGGCACTGGGAACACCATGGCAAAGCAAAGACAAAAAGACAGATAGAAAGATGACAGAAAAAAAAAGGAACTATTATCTGCCCTTGAAGAGCTTATCTTCTGGTCCCTGCTGTCCAACAGAACTTCCTTTGATGATGGAAATATTCTTTATTCTCTGATGCCCAGTATGGTAGCCACTAGCCACATGTGGCTCTTGAGAACTTGAAATGTATCTGGTGTGACTAGACAATTTAATTTTTTATTTCCTTTAATTTTAATTAAATTTAACTAGCTACATGTAGCTACTAGCTACTATATTAGACAGTGCAGGTATAGAGGGAGAAACACTTGAATCAAATAAATGTAATATTATTCCTATGCTTGTACTAAGAAGGATATTAGGTATTGAGTGCTCTGAGAATTAATATTGGGAGGATTTAACCAATTCAGCAAGGTCAAGAAAAACTTCCCTAAGGAAGTGGCAAAAGAGGAGAAATCTGAAAGAAGAGTAGGAGTCAACTGGATGGAGTGGGGTGTCATGAAAGGCAATCCAGGCATCAACAAAGGGGAAATGATTTCTAATATTAATGTGGATAAAGGAGAGGGTGTTAGAGGGAACAGGGAACAGAACTTACAGGGCATTATAGGCCATGTAAGGAATTTCGATGTCTAGCTTGAGGATAGGATTTTAAACTCACCCTAAAATTGGGAAGGATTGAGGGTTTGGGTGTTTGTGTGATATGACTGCATATGCATTTTTAAGAGCTTCCCTTGGCTGCAGTGCATAGAACATGCTGAAGGATGGCCATAGAAAGCAGAGGGAGACCAGTAAACTATCTGCTGCAATGGTCCAGATGATGGATGATGGTATGTGGCTCAAATCCAGACAGATGTATGGGATGTGTAGAAAGCAAAAATGACAAACATTGGAAGAAAATGGGATATAAGAAATAAGGAAAGAAGATCTGGTTTCAAGGATGACAGTCTAACTTGCATATCCTGGTAGATGGAGGTGCTACTGACTGTATAGAAAACACAGAAGGAAAAGCAGGTTTGGGGGGATGTTAGTCAGGTTTTCAACATGTTGAGTTTCAGGTACTCAGAGATACCCAAATGGTCTATTGAATAGTCAGAAGCTTAGAGGAGAGGTATGGGTGGAATAGAAATTGGTAGGTCATTAGTGAATAGTCTATTAGTACTTCTGTCCCCTTGATAACATAAAGTATTCTTGGGAAGTTGCTATGTTTGTTAATGCAGACAAGGCAGTATATACAAATAGAATACATACAAGGCAATGCAATGATTACAATAGTAGTTTCAACGGGAGGAGATCAGGAAGTATTCAGATGGGGAAAAAACACTGGTAGGGTTAATTTGTAAAATTTTCATAAGAAATGAAAACTTCCTAAAGAGATAGGAAACAGGGCACGAGAAATTTGCACACAATGAATGCTCGATGCAATTCACTGTGAGAGGAATAGGAGAGATGGAAAGGATTCAATTCAAGCTGAAGTCTCAGAGAAGCCAAATGAACTAGAAGAGAACAATGTAGCTCAGGTATAACAGAGAGAAACTAATATATGAAGAATAGGGACAAGAGTGAACAACACAGATAATTAAGAGTGGTGGGCATTAATTTTAAAATTAATTTGTTTGGTTTCTGCTTATAAGTGACGATTACATTGGAAGACAGATAGGATCAATATTTAATCAAAAATCATGCCACAACAAAGTTGACAATACAAATTGGAAAGTTGCTCAAGTTCTTCATTCTCTCCCCACATACTGTTTCCACCTTAGAAGCATGTCACCTTCAAGTTGGTGGGAAAAAGCCTCATTAATTTTAAAAAATCTGCTCCCAGATAGCCACATGCATGACTGTATTTGTCTCCCTACCCCTCCATTATCTGGAGATCAAATTCTTCCATTTAAAAGAACCCCCTACTGGACTAGTGGAGCAATAAGATACAGAAAATGGGTGTGATTAATCCAATCAACCATTTTATAACTTGCCCTGAAAATCATAACACTAAGAACACAAATCTCCATTTGCCCTCCAAATAATAAACAACTATGTTGGCTGTAGTTGAAATTCTTAGAAATATGTTCAGTCATAAAAGGAACTGAGTCTAAATATAACCAAAATATAAACACACACTCGAGTATTTCAAGGCAAGACATTGTACTCGTTGATGCTGCTGATGCTCACCCAGTCCCATTCCCATTCCCCTCCCTTCCAATCCAGAGGCAGCTACTCAGAGGAATTTGGCATGTCCCTTCCAGTTAAGCTTTTATACTTTTCCTACATTTATGAATACAAAAACAATGTATAGTATGGCTTTGGGTTTAATTTATGTAAATGCTATTCTATAATATAAATCATTCTGAAGCTTGTTTTTTCTTTCACCGTTAAGGTTTCTCCATCCTGATATACACTGCTTTGATTTGTTTTAATTGCTGTTAATTTTCCAACATATGAATAAACCACATTTTATCCATTCCCCTATTGATTGATATCAGATTACTTCGAGTTTTTCACTATTACAAAAATACAGCAATGAACATATTTTACATATCTTCCTGTGTACATGTACAAGAGGTTCCAGATCAACTTACGTGAACCTAGATCTAGAGCAAGTGGGTCTTGGCTGAGTGTGGTGGCTCGTGCCTGTGATCCTACCAGTCTGGGAGGCTAAAGTGTGAGGATTGCTTGAGCTCAGGAGTTCGAAACCAGCCTGAGCAAGAGCGAAACCCTCTCTCTACTAAATATAGAAAAATTAGCTGGTGTTGTGGCACTGCCTGTAGTCCCAGCTACTTGGGAAGCTGAGGCAGGAGGATCACTTGAGTTCAGGAGTTTGAGGTTGCTGTGAGCTATAATGATGCCTCTGCACTCTATCCAGGGTGACAGAGCAAGACTCTGTCTCATTCATAAATAAATAAAGCAAGCAAGCAAGCAGGTCTTAAGTTGTTATTAAATACTTCACTAGATATTGGCAAATGTTTTGACAAGTGGTGGGAACCTTTGACACTCTTAGCAACAGTGGATAAGATCTTTTTTACGTGCATACTTGAAATCATCTTCCAACTTTTTGATGTTTGTCAGTCAAATGGGTACAAAATGGTATCTCATTTTAACCTTCTCTGATTACTAGATAAATGTCCTCTTGTGTTTATTGTTTGTTTTGTTTACCTCTTCTTTGAACTGGTAGCTCATATCTTTTATCCATTTTTATAGTGACCTGTCATTTTCTCCAGAGTTTTTTATATACTATGTGTGTTGGGATGTAAAGTAGCCTCAAATTTAAGACTATCTCTCAGTGTTCCAGTTGAGGACATACAAAAAGTTTTGTATAACTTGAATACAAAAACAAATAAAATAATTAAATGTTTATGATCATTTTATGTTAATGTCATTTAACATGCACATTTCAAATCATATATTATATAATAAATTATTTTAGAAACATTGCTTTTGCCATCACTCACATTTCATTAAATGCTTTTATTCAAATTTCTAACGAGCATATCCAACATCAAGATGTGTCATCATTGAGCCACTTTTTGCATCATTTATACTTTTCTAGAGCAGATCACCTTTGTTTCTGTTCAGGTAGGTGTAGAATCTCTGCTCGACACACTCACACACTTCGTTCTAAGCTACTAAGTACCATTTGTTATCCACAATCTTCACAATAGGATCGCACAGTATATTGCTTTTTGTGTCAGTTGTCTACCATTGGCCTCTTCCACTCCCCTCCTCTCCACTCTGCATTCTTCTCTGGAAGGCTGACCTTTATGGACTTTATCACTAGGATCCCTTAAGTCTGGCTTCCAGCTAGAGTCAGCCAACAGGAGCCTGGCAGGAGATGAGAGGGAGATAGGAGAGTTTAGCTGGGGCATTTATTCCTCTGGATTCCACTCTCAAAGGTCACCTCCATCTGCCTGCATCACTAGGCAGAAGGGCAGTGATCTTCTCAAGGCCACTGCACTTCATGAATTTCTCTTGCCACATCCAGAAACCTCTCTATCCCTTCACCTTATCCGTGCGGATCCAGAAAGTGATCAGTGTCTTGAGCCTGCTAGCCCTGGGTTCCTGCACTATCTTTGCACTTCCTCCACAGCCCAACCACACCTTTATAATCAGTGTTCTGACTAGTGAAGCCTCCTTGCATTTTCCTGTAAACATGCCATTAATTTACCATTGGGAATCTGACTGATTCTGATATTTTTAAAGTAATCTTCAAAAGGCTTGTCAGAACATACAACCCTTGCCATTTGAAGTCATACCCCAGGAATGAATAATCTGTATTAACTTTCTTTTCATCTTTTTGCATTTTTTTTGTTGTTGTTTTATTGACCCCAACTTGGGTCTTCTAAAAATATGCAGAAACAATACTGATCAGGTGGTTTCAGACTACTTATATGTTTCAGAGACTTAAAAGACTCTAATGAGCCCTCTTTTCTGAGTGATGATTTCGGGGGAAAACATATCACCTTGTATTTCATCACATACAGTATTCTGAATCCTAGTGCTCTCCTATTTGTGTTGCAAATCCCTTTTTCCCATCAATCTCTTGACTTTTAAAGTCAAAAATCTCTTGACTTTCTCTTGTTTATAATGTCTTTTTTCCAAAAGAAATTTGTTTTAATTTAGACAAATTTATCTGTATTTTATTTTTACAGCTTCTTTTAAAGATTTTATAGCTTCTTTTAAAGAAGATTTTATAGCTTCTTTAATTTTTCCCTATTCCAAGTTCACAAAGATATTCTTTGTTTACTTCTAAATGTTTTAAAGATTTTTTTTTACATTCTGATATGCAAAATAAAGATCTTACTTTATATTTTTCAATATGAAGAGCTAATCCATTTACTAAATAATCTACTATTTCCCCAGTGATTTGAATGCTAACTCTATCATAAGTGTTTTACATATGTGTGGGTCTTCTCTAGGCACTCTACTCCGTCATACTCCACACCAATTCTACACCATGTCTCTAAAAGTCACATCATCTAGCAAGACAGATGCCTCTACCTTGTTGTTCTCCAAATGTCCTTGATTTTTTTTTGACCCTGTACTGCAATAATAGACAATTTTTCCATTGAATATAAGGTGAACAATGTCCTTTGTAGTTGGCCACTTATTTTTCCATTTGAATTTTAGAATCTAATTATCATATTCCATGAAAAGTCCTGCTAGAATTTTTGAGTGAAATTGTATTGTCCTTATAAATTAATTTTGGGAGAATAAACATTTTTACAATAGTGAGTCCTCCCCTACAGCAGTAGCATGGTTCTATTCCTAATTTATTCAAGTTTTCTTTAACATTTAAAGATTTTCTTCATAAATTATCTTTTTGCATTATTTAGTAGCTTTATTGCTAAGTGCATTATAAAATGAGATTTTTTATATTTTCAAATTGGTTATTACTAGTATAGAAATCCTAATTTTCAAAAATCTGGTTACCATGCTGAAACATTCAAAGTTTCATAGTTTGGATTGGATATTCTATGTATATACTCATATTATTAAAATAACAAAAATGTTTGCCTCTTTCTTTCTAATTTTTACATGTCTTATTTCATTTCTTTGATTAGAACCAGTAACAGTGGGCATCCTTATTTTTCTCACATTAATTGGAATGCTTCTAACATTACTACATTTATGTTCACATAATGACATTTTCTTCAGAGCATTGAAATGGGATGCTCCCAATAATTTTTAGTTTTCTAAGATTTTATACCAAGCATGAGTATTGATTCATCACAAATGCCTTTTCTGTATCTATTGAGATTATATTATCTTTATATACTTTAGATATAAATTTTAAATCTATAACTTATATATTGCCTTTAATTTGCTAATATAGTACCTTATACAAACAAACTCTGAAACAGAGCTATCTCTACCTTCTACAAGAAACCCTAACACATACTGCTGTATGGATTTCATTCCAATCTTTGATTTAGTATGTTTATATTTGTTTATAAATGAGATTGATCTGTAATTGTTTTTTACATTGTCCTTTTCCACTTGAGGCATTAATTCATTCCAGCAACTACCTTAGTTGTCCTTTGACATGTATTATAACACGTCCACAGGTTCCAGTGATTAGGACATAGATATATTTGAGAGGCCATTATTTTGCCTATTACAGGCATCAAGAATGTAATAGCATTAAAATTAGTTGAGATATTTTTTCTTTTTCTGAAATAATTGGTACAAGTTAGAGGTCATTCGCTCCTTAAAGACTTAATAAAACTCATCTTTCTTTCCTCTAGCTTATTGAGAAAAAATTGACAAATAAAAATTGTACATAAAGTATCCAATGTTATATTTTGATATGCATATACATTGTAAAGTGATTACAATTAAGCTAACTAACAGATCCATCACTCACATGCTTACCCTTGTTTTGTGTGTGTGGTGAAAATATTGACGATCTACCCACTTAGTAAATTTCAAGTATACAATATATTATTACTAACTGTAGTCATCATGCTGTACATTGCGTTTCCAGAACTTACTCAGCTTATAAGTGAAAGTTTGTACCCTTTGACCAAAATCTTCCCATCTCTCCCTCCTGCTTGACCCTGGGAACCACCATTCTACTGTTTTTAAGAGTTCAATTTCCTTAGATCCCACAGATGAGCGAGATCGTGCAGTATTTGTCTTTCTGTGTCTGGCTTGTTCTACTCAGCATAATATTCTCCAGGTTCATCCATAGTGTCACAAATGGCAAAATTTTCTTCTTTTGTATGGCTTAAATTCCATTTATAGATACCCCACATTTTCTTTATTCATCTAAAGACACTTAGGTTTTTTCCTTAACTCGGCTATTGTGACTAATGCTGCAAAGAACGTGAAGTGCAGCTATCTCTTCGTGATCCTGATTTTAATTCCTTAAGATATACATCCAGAAGTGGGACTGCTTGTCCACATGATAGTTCTATTTTTAGTTTTTCTGAGGAAACTCCATACTATTTTCCATAATGGCTATACCAATTTACAATCCCACCAACAGTGCATAAGCGTTCCCCTTTCTCTACATTCTTGCCAATAGTAGTTATCATTTGCCTTTTTAAAAATAGTCATCCTAATACAATGATATATCTCATTGTGGTTTTTATCTGCATTTCCCTGATGATTAGTGATATTGGGCACAATTTTATATTGTTGGCCATTTGTATGTTGTCATTGGAAAAATGTCTTGTTGGGCCCTTTACCCTTTTTTTAATCAAGTTATTTGTTTTTTGCTATTGCATTATTTGAGTTTCTTATGTATTTTGGATATCAGCATCCCATTGGATATATGGTTTGCAAATATTTTCTCCCATTCTGTAGGTTGCCTTTTAATTTTTTGTTTCCACTGCTGTGCAGAAACTTTTTAAAGATCTAACCTTTTTTGTGTAATTCTTTTTTTCAGGGATATTGATACCTGATTTTTTTTCCTTCCTTAGTTTTTTAGTGGATATTACTAGTTTAGACCTAAACATTCCACCAGAGCCATGAAACCTCCCTCAACTCATTGGGTAATCTACCCACTGCATTTTGTTTTCTTTAGAAACATCCTGCCAGGATCCTATAATTCCCTTACTCCAAAACTCGACTGTCTTCTCTCTAGAAAGAGCTCTCACTCTAAGGTTTCCCTTTGTTATCATCCTAGGAATTTCCTTTCTCTTCTCTATAGAATCCTCTATTTTGGGGATATTTTGGCTTCTAACTTTTTTTTCTTAATTTGATGAAATACATCCTCCAGTAAATTCATGAGAAAGAGGATGTTGGGGAAAAATATTTGAGAGCTTGCCTGTCAGAGGTTTTTATTCTATCCTCAGTTGACAGTTGGCTGGGCATAGAATTCCAGGCTAAAAAGTATTTCCTCTCAACTTCAAAAACATTCCTCTATTGTTTACTAGTTTCCATTGCTGCTGGTAAGAAATTTAATGCCACTCCAATTCTGATTCTTTCCAGGAAAGAAGGGAAAATGGAGAAGATGACTGATTCATCCCTGAATTAGTCTGGATTCTCCAGAGGAACAGAATCTATCCATCTATATATCCATATCTACCTATCTATCTGTCTGGAAAGAGAGAGAAAGAGAGACAGGGGAAGAGAGACGGAGAGGATTTATTATAAGGAATTGAATTACATGATTATGGAGGCTGAGGAGTCCCAAGATCTGCAGTTGGCAAGGTGGAGACTCAGGAGATTCAATGGTTCCAGTCTGAGTCCAGAGGCAGGAGAAAACTGATGTATCAGTTCAGACAGTCAGTTGGAAAGAGAAAGAGAATTCTCTCACTCAGCCATTTTTGCTCTATTCAGGCCTTCAACAGATTGGATGAGGTTCACCTACATTGGGAAGGACAATCTACTTTTCTCAGTCTACCTATTCAAATGTTGGTTTCATTCAGACATACCAAGAATAACCAAATAGCCAGGTACCCTTTGGCCTAGTCAAGTTGACACATAAAATTGACCATCACAATCCCTATGCCATGGTAGATTCCCAACATGGGCTTGATGTTTTGAATTTGCAGGGTAACACTTTCCACCCAGTGACCATGGCAGTTACTCTTATTCTAATTGCCTCGGCCTATTTCTCTAAAACCAGTTTTAGGAGCAAGACAGCCACTTCAGATTCCTGGCTTTATATGGCGAGGCCAATTCCAGCTCCCCCACACATAGCATCTGCAAAGCTAAGTCTCCTTCTAGCTGTCATATCAAATGCCAGTCTCTTAGACTATTCAGCTTAGATAACACCCAGGGCAATTTAGTTTAGCTTTGCTCATCTCTCTCATTTTAGGGTGTTTTCCTTTAATTTGCTCCCTGGGGGCTTCCTTCTATTTTTTGAAGTATTCATTTACAACTTGCTTTTGTTTCCATTTTTCCCAAATATTCAACCCAAATATGGTTGGGAGCTGGGGGAGGTATGTTTCCTTATCAGCTCAGTTTGTCAGATGTCAAACATCTTTAAGATGGCATTTAGAAAGGTATCGATGGCCCAGCATGGTGGAAAATACTGGAATCATTGGTTCACTTATTTATTCACTCAGCAAATTATGTGAGTACCAGGTGTCTTGATATTTTTTTGTCCCCAGAAATGCAAGGTTTTTTCTCCTGGTTTAAGATACCCAGTAGGCACACATATAAGCATATTAAAAATAAATTGTGTCACATTTCTCTCAGATTTATAATAGGAAGAAGAAACAAACAAGAACACAATTGTTTCAATAATTGTTTTGACCCTGATCCTTACTATCAACTCACTTTAGAAAGAACATCCTAATTCACTTGGAATTGTTCACATTTCCCATAACGTGATGCAGCGGCTTTTCTCTTTAGGGCAATTCTCTAGATCTGTAATGAATGTAGCCTCTAAGTTTGACTGCATAGTGCAAATAGCAGAGAAAGAAACATATTGTATTTTGATTTATTATTATGTTGTCTAATGACGTGAATAAAAAACCAATATTTATCTTTAAAAGTTTCACATGTAAAAAGTGTTCAGAGATTCTACATTTACTCAGGGTTCAGAGTATCTCAGGAGAATTATTTGCTTTTAAACTTAGTAATTTTTTTCAACTGTGTAGAATAAGTTAAAACTCTTCATTAACTGCCTTGAATGAAAGTACATTAAAATGGTCAAGCACGACCATAAAGCTATCATCTTAAGACACATAAATGTATAGTAGGATCTCAAATTATATTCGACAGCAACAAAGTAGAAATTAAAGAGTAAAAATATCCTTAGCATCTCATTCCTTCACAATCTCCAGACAACTGTACATGTCATTAACATATCTATGAGATTTTAGTCAGTTCATTTGATTATTTATTAACACTGATGATTACAAAGGGTCAATGTTATCAAACTCTGCTGTCATCTAGAAAAAGTAATAGAATAGCTAATAATGTAAAATATATCCTCTGCTGTAACATGTTTCTTTTTGTTGAATTAAAAGATGGCATATTGAGGTTATACCTTTAACTGAGTTCTACCCCCACTGACAGCCTGGGATAGTCTTCACTCTTTAAATGAATTAGGAAAATTGATATCACTTTTCCCCAAGCATGTTTGGATGACTATAGTAAGTGCCCAAAAGTTTGTGTGGAAAATTTTGATCATGTTAAGCCCCATGGAGTGGATTTATCTGCCATAATATATGGTATGCTCTGGGCTCATGAGAGAAGTATCCAAGCTGAAGAAGAATGAAGTTAAGGGGGGGGAAAGCAATAAGTAATGAGAATTTTAGATTTTAATCCTATTTCAAATTTTAGGGACATTAACTTATTAACTCTACATACTTGGTCCGGCTTTGTTATTGGCTTCTCATAATTTTTCCCACATCTAGTGTTCATTTAGGAAATTTTTTTTTTTTGAAAGAACAACAGATGGGAGTAATCATAGCTAAACCTCCCACTCCTCCTCCTCTTTTGCTGGCCCAGTTCTTTCCAAGGGCACATCTGGGCCTGGGATGGGTCCTTTTTATAGTTTTCTCAAGAGCATGTGATTAATATATTTCGCATGTTTAATTAAAGGCTTTTTGTGTGCACTGTGTGTAGTGAAGACCTCATCTGTTTCCAAGATCACATATCTGAACTGTGACACTGTGAACCATTAATGTCTCACTCTGAAATCACGTTCCCTAAATCAGAATGAGTGGGTGGTTGAAATAAAGGCAGAAGAAGAGGCAGAAATGAATAGCAATAAATTAAGAATCTGTGCTAGGATGTTACCATTGGCAGATCTATACAAGTCAAAATACAAGCCGCTACCCCTAGAACTGTCATCTTTTAGAACTGGACAAGCATCTAGTCCAACCTCCTCACTTTACAGATGAGGAAACCAAAGCACAGAGAGATGATGTGATACACACCCAGGGTTGTTCAGCTTGATAATAATTGATCCAGCACTAGAGCAGAGGACTCCTAAGTTGTCTCTGGTGCTCTTCTCATTATACCCTTAAACATGACATTGAAATTTTAAATCCAGAGTTAAGAAAAGCAAACAATACAGTTAATTATAATGGAGCTTTGCCCAGGCTCTAATGTGGAAGCTCCCAAACACCCCCTGAATGACCGGGTAGGATCACTTGTACCGCAAAAACTAGCATAAGGAATCTCCCACCTGACTTCATTTTTTCATTGCTACACCCTATTTTCCACTTGGCCCTGTCCCCGACCCCACCAAGTTAGAAATATTACAAAACCTTGCTTAATGCGCAAGATACATGGATTGCCCAAAGGAATATGGTTCCCAAAATGGAATGAATGTTACAAATGTTTAAAGTGAGGATAAAAATAAAAATAATAATAAATATTTAGGAACACTTTCTTTGTACCAAGAATATACTGATTGCACTATGCCTTTTGTTTTCCCTTATGATAATCCTTTTTAAAAAATTAATTTTTTAGATTATTTTTCTTTTTTAGAGACAGAATCTCACTCTCTCGCACAGGCTGGAGTTCAGTGGTATAATCATAGCTCACTGTGGCCTCAAATTCTTGGACTCAAGTGATCCTCTTGCCTCTGCCTCCCAAGTAGCTGGGACTACAGGTACGTGCTACCATGACTGGCTTTACAATAATCCTTTGAGAAGGGCACTACTATCATACCAATTTTACCACTGAGAAAGGTTTGAGTGATCTTTCTACTACTGAGTAGCTTAAAAGTAGGGTAACCACTACTAAAGCTCATGACTGCCTGATATAGAAACCATGGTCTCTTCTCATCCCACACTTGGAAGCCATTCCCCTATAACACAAGAACCACTTTCAAGGCATTCTCCTTCCCAAACTCTCATTGAACGTAACCCAAGGTAGCAGGGGCTTATAAAAACACATAAGGTACTACCTTCCCCTGTGAAGTCTTTAAAAGGTAGAGTGAAATAAAGAAGAGGCAAGGAAATCAATACCTTTGGGACTGTTACTGTTAAGCAGTGCCCTGGTAAAAGAACTGCAGTTGTTCTCAACCTATTCAGGAATAAACTCCCTTCTGAATCAGTGAATTCTGCTGAAAGGCAAGAGAAAATCTAGCAGAGCCATTCTGAACCAATGATTCATTGACCTTGGAAAACTGGCTAGTAGATGTCTAATAAAAATAATCCCCTTCAGTTTAAGAGTTGAGAGATTTACTCCACACCCTAATGAACAAAACAGGAAACTTAGAGAAATTTTAAATTGTTTGGTTTTTTTCTAAACACAGAACCTAGACAGATTTTTCCCTTTTTCAAGGATAAGTAAAGCAATATTAAATAACATAAAGAAAGGAAGTACTGCATTAGGGATACAGAGTATGCCATAAAATGATTAACCTTAAGAAACTGAAGATATTTTTAGAAATTATCTACTTTCTATTTTAATAAATTAAAATAGCCTATTTTGAAACATGAGATGAATTTAAAATAAACTAAAATGAAGGCTAAGATTAAAATAAAAAAGACATTAACCAATATAAGAAAATAATGCATTAAATTGAGAGGGAAATCTTGTACTCTGTTCATTATCAATTCTCTTGCCAAAAACAATTATAAAATGCTAAATAAAGACAAAGAAAAAATATTTGAAGGCATCAGAGAGCAACCAAGACTATCAGAAATTGAGGGGCAAAGGTCCCATAGAGCAAGGGGTAGACGAAGATGAACCCAATTTATGACTCTTTTTTCCCTCAGAGGTGCTAGTGATTTGGACCATCATTTCCACAGAAAGTGGTAGACTGGGGCTGGCAGCAGTTTCACCAGGCTGGGGAGACACAGACCAAAGAGGCCAGAACATAACAGGGAGGAGAGAACACAAAAAGAGTATCCCAAAACCATTACAGCGATTTGCCCTAAGGCATTTACCACTCCTAGGCTTTACCCACACAGAGTGAGAGAAAACAAGTAAAAAACCTAGCTGAGATGCCAAAGTGTGAAGCCAAGATTTCAACAGTCTCTCAGTGCCTGAGACAGAAGTTGGAATTCATGAGGATGGGATGGGGAGGATCTCAGTAAAAACCTCAGACTTTCAGCTGAGACATAAAATAGAAGCTATATTTAAAAAAAAAAAACTACCCATATAGTTAAAATATCAATAATTAAAGTCAAATATACAAAAAATTAGTTAGACAAAATAAAATTCAGATCAGATCCCAATATGCCAAAACTTAAGGGCTATAGCATTATATAATTCATCCATGTAACAAAAAACACTTACACCCCCTAAATCTATTGAAATTAAAAATAAATATTTACCTTGAAAAATGAGAATTAAGCATTAAATTATAACATTACAACTAGATTAAAAACAAATTTATAAAGCCAAAGAAAAAAGGCAGAAAGCAATGAAATACAAAAAAAGGAGTAGAATGGACATATCTAATGGACAAACTAAAGAATTCATTCTTCTGAAAATACTATAAAATAAACAAATGTCTAGAATATAAACAAGATAATTTTTAAATTGAATTACTAATTTTAAAGTTCATTCGGGAAGAAAAAACCAGTCAGAAAAACAAAGGAAATTTTGAACAAAGCAGTAATATTAAAAATGGAAACCAACCCAGCCAAATATTAGAATATGTTTTAATCAAAGTACTACTTTGATAATAATGCTGTTTTAATACTATTATAAGTAATGTTATATAATAGTATTATGCCACCTAAGGAACAGACTGAACAGAATATAGAGATTATAGTATATGAGAAATAAATATATGATCAAGACAATAAAGACTGGGAAAAACGTTCAGTCAGCAAAGCTAAGTTTTACTTAAATACTAATAACCAACAACCCCCAATTCTCAAAGTGTGTGTTTTTCTTGTTTATGCCACTTGTCCTCATGCCCCAGCAAAAGGGCTGTTACTAAGAGATCCACGGCTGACAGAACAGTCACCATCCTGAACATTATTAATTGCTGTGCTAGGGAAAAGAGAAAGAACTGTGGAGGGTCCTATGCTGGTATTTAAACACTCAACTTAGAAATGAGAGACACTCATTTCTGTTTACAACACATTGGTTAGAAACAATGCTGGCGAGTTAGGGTGAGCTGAGCCCTCACATATACTGGTGGTAAATGATAAATCAATGTAATCCATGTTCAAACATGTTGACTCTTTCTTGAGGCTACTCGAGCAAATATAGATTTATAAAGATCCTCATGTCAACATTGTTTAAAATAGCAAAATCTTAGAAACAACCTTTCCACTGATCTTATACAATGTATATAGTTAATAAAATAGTATGAAATTACTAAAATGTTTATGGAATTCTATTATGATTTAATGATCGGGGAAGACAGTTTAAAATAGTTTAGAAAACAGTTTACAAAAGGTGCTACTATATTTTTTTAAATATATGTGCATGGAAAAGACTATAAAACATATTCTAAAATGGAACTGCAGTGTTTTTTTCTGGGTGGCAGGATTGTGGATTATGCTATTTCCTCTTTTTATGCTGTCTTTGAAATTTTCCACCCTAAGCATATGATCAGGAAAAAAAGTGTTTAAAATAAACAATTATTGAGTTTCCTTAAATTGTATAGAGACTCAAAAAATAGTTATCACCAAAAACTTGTGAAAGGAAATTGAAGAAAATATGATTTCAATCATGTAGAATCTGCTTATACTTCCTATACGAGTTTTCAATAACATCCTTAATTTGTTTGGCAGTTTTCAACTCTTTGCTAATGCGTAAGGAGGGTGTCTCAACTTCTAGGAATTGGAAGGGAAAGAATGAACAAGTGACATTCTACAGGTGTGAACCTGTCTACCTGTGAGACAGCATATGTTAGCTATTCAGAAAGCAGCTATTGCAAGGAGCTGGGAGAGGGGAAATAAAACTTTCACCTGCAGAGTTTTCTACAAGTCCTATGTGTCTCCTATTCCAGCTACTATTGTTTTTAAGGATGTATATTATAATTATCTGAGCACTTCATCACAAACTGTAACTCTATCACCTGCATGTGAGATGTCAGGAAGATGAAAGAGGTGGTAAACAAAAAAGAAAAACCTCAAAGTCAGATTTTTTTTCAAAATCATAGTTACTCCACTAATGAGGCCTCCCTCCCCTACTTTTCACTGACATTCATTGGATTCATGAAGTGTGATATGTATAAACTATTTCCCATTCAATATTTGTCCCAAGTGCTAAAGATTAGAAAATTGTTGTTCCATTAGTAAGTGACTTCTTAAAAATTCCATTTTATTTTAATCTATATGTCAGTTGTTTCGTTGGTAAAACTGAGATATGGCCTATCTTGCAAGGTAATTGTGAAGGTGGAATGTGTTTTTATTTCCAGTTTGGGACCACTCCTCCCACTGAAGATGAGACGAAATAAAAAAAATTTCAGTATGAATTCATTTGAGACCTAACAAGGCAATAAAAATTATGAGACCAAGATATGACAGAAGAAAACAGAGGAAAAAGGTAATCCAGGCATTTGGGACCATTTTTCCATGAAGACTGATTTTGTATGAGAGGATTGAGAGGCTGAGGAGGTATGCAGAGCATTTAATAGCTTCAAAATACAAGTGGACAAAAAAATGGTGTCCAGGAAATGCCAAAGACAGCAAGAGCCTGGTGAGACTCTCTAAGCTTTGGGATGGGACATTGAATAACCATATGTAGAACATGCTCTATAATTACAACTGATCTAAGCCAAAAATCAAACACAGCAAGATTACTTAATTTCTACACAATTGGGAATTTCAGTTAACACATTTCTAAATAACCCATGGGCATAAAAAAAAAAAAAGGAACTCAAAATGGAAATTGGAAATCATTTTGAACAAAATTATAGTAAACTATATATGAAAATGTGCAGAATTCAATTAAAGCAATGCTCAAAGGGAAACTTACATGATTTAAACACATATATTAAGTCCCGAATTACGCATTACACAAGGTATCCATGTAACAAAAACATTTGTACCATCTTCAAAACATTTTGAAATAAAGTTTTAAGCATATATTAGAAGAGAACTGAAAATTGATTTACTTCAATAAGTTACAAAAAAAATAAAAAACAGTAAATTGTACACAAAATTAGGAGGAAGGGAATAAAGGAAAATAGACATTAATCAAATAGAAAAACACGCAATCATTTAGATAAACAATACTTAAACCTGATTCTTTAAAAGACAAATACAATTTTTAAATTTGTGGTGAGAGTGGTCAAGAAAATTAGAGAATGCATAAACAAACAATATCAGAAATGAAAATGGGACATTGCTAAAAATTCTACAGACATTAACATTGTAATAAGAGAATATCATGAATAACTTTATGCCATTAAGTTTGAAAATTTAGATGCAATGAACAGATTCCCAGAAAATAAAACATAACTTACTAAAATTGACACAAAAAGGAACAGAAATTATGAATCAATAACCTCATTTAATTTATAATTTTAAACCTTTCCTCTCCCCTCACAAAAAAACTCTAGGCCTGGATGAATTTACTGATGAAGACTACCAACCATTTTTAGGAATAATATTTATTCTACACAAACTTTTCCAAAGAATAGAAAAAGGAATAGGGCATTTTCCTCGGCCCGGCCTGATAGGATGGAGGAGGAAGGGGCCATTGTGGTCTGCGGCAGCAGAGAAGCAGCACTTGGAGAAACTGCCCAAGTTTACTGGAGAGCTGACAATAATGCCATTTATCAAGTTGATGGAATTAAATCCTTCGATTTTGATCGTGTCTTTCACAGCAATGAAACTGCTGAAAATGTGTATGAAGAACTAGCAGCACCAGTCATCGATTCTGCCATACAAGGCTACAACGGGACTATATTTGCCTACGGGCAGATTGGTTATGGAAAAATGATGGGTTCGGAAGCTCACTTGGGTGTTTAACCCATGGCCATTTATGACATTTTTAGAAAAATTGAGACGTTTCCTGATAGGAAATTTTTCTTGCATGTGTCTTACATGGAGATATGCGATGAAGCCATTATAGATTTACTCTGTGGCATGCAAGGAAGGAAACCTTTAACAATTCGAGAAGATGTCAATAGGAACGTTTACGTTGCTCATCTCAGAGAAGAAGTAGTTCGTACATCACAAATGGCTCTGAGATTGATCACAAAGGGAGAAAGGAACAGACATTATGGGAAAACAAAAATGAATCGGAGAAGCAGTCATTCTCGTACAATTTTTAGGATGATTTTGGAAAGCAGAGAGAAGGGTGGTGAGCCTTCTAACTGGGAAGGGTCTGCGAAGGTGTCCCATTTGAATTTGGTTGACTTTGCAGGCAGTGGAAGAGCTGCTCAAACAGGAGCTGAAGATTCAAGTGTGCAACTCAAGGAAGACTGTAACATATATCGAAGCTTATTTATTTTGGGTCATGTGATCAAAAAACTCCATGATGGACAAATTGGAAGTTTCATAAATTATTGAGATAGCAAGTTAACACAAATTCTCCATTGGGAGGAAATGCAAACACACGTGTTATCTGCACAACTACTCCAGAGTTTTTGGATGAAACCCTTGCAACTCTCCAGTTTGCCAGCACGGATAAAAATATATAAAGAATACTCTTTATGTTAATGAGGTCTCTGTAAGGCTGATGGCAGGCACCCCTCTGCCTCCCTAAAGCTGTAAAAGAAGAAGAAGCCGACTGCACCCACCAAAAACAACGCAGACGATAAGCCAGATGCAGGCAGTTTCGGTTCCGGGACTGTGCAGCAGACTCTGTTTCTCAGAACCCGCCAAAACCCTCAGTGGAAAATCCCCAAACACGCTTCAGGCAGCATAAAAAGCCCTAGCTCCCTCCGAAGGGGTGCGACTTCTCTGGCCCCGGTTCTCAGAACCCGTGAACCTCTCCCAGGAGCACTCAATAAAGCCACATTGTTTGCCGCCCCCCTTCTGTCTTTCTTTCTCTTCGCAGCTAAAAAACTTTGCTGTATCAAGTGATGAAGCTCTCCTGGAAAGACAGAGAAGAAGTAATGGATCCCAAAAAACAATTAGAGGAGGTTTCTTCAGAGAGTCAGGCCTGGGCAATGCAGAAAGAGCAATTAGCCCAACTTTTGAAAGAAAAATATTTTCTTCTAGCAGTACAGAATGAGGAAATTGAAAACTTAACACGGAGGCTGGTAACCTCTTTTTCCCTCATATCACAAGAGAAATTAAAGGTTAAAAGAAAAAGAAGAGTTACTTGGTGACTTGGCAAAATTAACAAAATGAAGGACTTAAACTATGCAGATGGATTTCAAATGCCAACTGTAACAGCAAAAATACATAAGCCTGCTGTAACTGTATTAGGAGAAATCAATGAATGTGAGTTCTTTTTCAAGTGGATTTACTTGTAGTTATAAAATTATAAAAGCCTCCTTATGAAGAGAAGCTAATTATAACTTAGTAAATGTGATGAACATGTTTTTAAAATAAAGTGTGTAGTCCCCGCAGCAGTGAAGCTGGAGCTGTTGCTGCCCATCAGGCCACCGCATCTTGTAGCATCCCAGCGCTGCGCAGGGCTTCTCCTGGCAGCGCTGCTGGGTTGGCTGTGAGGCACAGGTTTCCTAAAATAATGGAGGAATCTGTAAACCAAACGCAACCACTGAATGAGAAGCAGATAGCCAATTCTGAAGATGGATATGTATAGCAAGTCACTGACATGAATCGATTACACCGGTTCTTGTGTTTTGGTTCCGAAGAACTTGCAATTGTGACCAAATATATTACAAAGGGCTGGAAAGAAGTCCATGAATTGAATAAAGAAAAAGCACTTTCGGTGGAGACTGAAAAATTATTAAAGTATCTGGAGGCTATAGAGAAAGTGAAGTGCACAAAAGATGAACTGGAAGTAATTCCTCTAATAGAAGAACATAGGTTAGTTAGAAAACATCTTCTGACAAATCACTTAAAGTCTAAAGAGGTATGGAAGGCTTTGCTACAAGAAATGCTTCTTACTGCATTACTAAGGAATCTAGGAAAGATGACTGCAAATTCAGTGCTTGAACCAGGAAATTCAGAATTATCATTAGTTTGTGAAAAACTGTGTGAAGAAAAATTGTTTAAAAAGACTCGTATACATCCATTTCATGTATTAATTGCATTAGAAACATACAAGACAAGTCATGGGCTCAGAGGAAAACTGAAATGGCACCCTGATGAAGAAATTTTGAAAGCTTTGGATGCTGCTTTTTATAAAACATTTAAGACAGTTGAGCCAACTAGAAAGCATTTCTTACTAGCTGTTGATGTCAGCGCTTCCATGAACCAAAGAGTTTTAGGCAGCATCCTCAACGCTAGTACGGTTGCTGCAGCCACGTGCATGGCTGTCACACAAACAGAAAAAGATTCTTAAATAGTTGCTTTTTCACATGAAATGGTACCATGTCCACTGACTACAGATATGACTTTACAACAGGCTTCAATGGCTATGAATCAGATCCCAGCAGGTGGGACTGATTGCTCTCTTCCAATGATCTGGGCTCAGAAAACAAACACAGCTGCAGATGTCTTCATTTTATTCACTGATAATGAGACCTTTGCTGGAAGTGTCCATCCTGCTATTGCTCTGAGGGAGTATCAAAAGAAAATGGATATTCCAGTGAAATTGATTGTTTGTGGAATGACATCAAATGGTTTTACCATTGCAGACCCAGGTGATAGAGGTATGTTGGATATGTGCTGCAGGGTGGTAGCTAAGCTCCCGGCAAAAAACTGGGTCCCTTTGGTAGAGTTGCAAGGGATAAGAAAATAATAGAGAAAAATGGAAAATAAAAGAAATAAAAAAAATACACAGAGACAAAGATATAGTTTTATAAGTTTGTGAAGATTATAGGCAAAGCGAGATCTCGGGGGGCCTAGACCTTCTCCGTGGGTCTCAAAAAGCCCCAATGAGGTCTTACATGGTAACTTACAGGGAACAGTGATTAGTTGCCAGGGGTAACAGATTTACATAACAACAGGTAGTTTCTCTTAGGTTAACAGATTTTCAAAAGGCTTCTACAGATTCTTTAACTAATTCTATCTACGAGAACAAATGGTTACAAAATCTTTCAAAGACTAACTTCTAAGTTCTAAAGTAAATTTATCACTTAACAGAGGGGTTAAACAGAGATATATTGGCTCCATATTTATTGGGTTATTGTGAATGGAGACAGGTAGTCTGGAGTGTTTAAACAGCAGCTTGCTTTTAGCCATTCAGGCAGCTGTCTGTTTGTGGGGCACTCCATTGTCAGCTCTCATCCTGTAATTTTTAACAGATTTGCTTTGCTTTACAAAGCAAATCCAAACCTTTAGGTCTGAGAAACACTGCGTCTTGTGGGATACAGCCGCTACTGTCTTTCAGAGACGTCCTTCCAGAGTACAATAGCATTTGAAATGCAAACTAAACACATTCACATATTGCTTTAGGGCAAAGCTCTGCAAAACTCCTAAGACAAATCCTGTCTGCAAACACATCTATATTAATTCATGGAGCAACACATTATAATGGTGACAGAGAGTGGAGATTGAGAGGTTGAC
>CAUYSK010049083.1:0-51009 GCA_963575035.1 Avahi laniger
AAAGTGGGCCGGACACAGTGGCTCAAGTCTATAATCTTAGCACTTTGGGAGGCCAAAGTGGGAGGATTACTTGAGGCCAAGAGTTCAAGACTAGCCTGAGCAACATAGTGAGACCCTGTCTCTATGGAAAAAAAAAAAAAAATTAGCCAGACATGGTGGCATGCACTTGTAATCTTATCCACTAGGGAGGCTGAGGCAGGAGGAGTGCTTGAGCCTGGGAGTTTGAGGCTGTAGTGAGCTATGACTGTGCCACTGCACTCAGCAGTGAGACACTGTCTCTTAAAAAATAAAAAAATTTCAAAAACTAAAAATAAATAAAAAGAAAGCAAAGTGAACAGAATGTAATAGACAGATGCATCAGGTAATGACAGCCTGGTGGCTTTAGCCATTAAGATAACCTATACTGCCTATCAAAGACTTAGTGGGAAAATAAAATAAAGATTACCTATATAACACTCCTTGCTCTGATCCTCACTAATCAATGAAGCAACCTGCTGATTATAATTGTCCTCCTAGACTTACCCACTGGGAAAGTACACATTTCACACAGCAATGTACTAAGAATTAATTAATCCAGCTAATAAATACATGCATTTCTGAGTTTCCCTGTCTAAAGAAGTGGTGACCAACGGATGATCCTCCAAGGCAATACTACCTTGTGGGACCCAGGCAGGTGTCAGTTATTCTCTCATTCTCTCTGCTCTCTAATTACAACAGCCTGCAGTCTGGGAGATGGCAATAAAACTGAAATCACAAGCTGAAATAGTATTGCTGATCATCTATAATACCTCTCCCACATTCATCTTCCATCCTTCTAATAAAATTACTTTAAAGCAATCAATGTTTTTGCTTGTATATTTCATAAGGAAAGGGCAAAAACATTTTTTCAAAGCCCTAAAATATACAGACAACAACTACCTAGCAATCAGTCAACACCAAAGTAGATGTGGAAAAGGATACTGTTTCATGACTTCTTTATACTTCACAGTGTCGCGAATATCTGAAGGGGGACAAAAAAGAAAATTAACTGAAATTTAATACATACACCTTTAATTGCCTACTGGTGACAAAGGCAATGCAGAATGATTTTTAAAAAGGAATTAATCTGTCCAGTAATACTGACCTAAACCTATCCACCAATCTGTAGACATCCCCCATCAACTGTTAGAATTCCATCCTTTAAGTGAAAAGATGAGAAATTTTTTCCAAACTCTTCCCCAAATGATCCCTGCTTCTTAATAGATCTTCCTTTTATTAGCATGTCTAGGGCCGAAGAAACTTATTAGGATTAAGATTAAGAGGATTAGCACACAGTGACAGCCTAGACATCAGGAAGCCTAGATCCTATCAAGAATCACACTGGATCACACCCATTCTTCCATTTTTTTTTTTTTTTTTTGGAGACAGAGTCTTGCTCTGTTGCCTGGGCTAGAGTGCCGTGGTGTCAGCCTACCTCCCAGCAACCTCAAACTCTTGGGGTTAAGCAATCCTTCTGCCTCAGCCTCCTGAGTAGCTGGGACTACAGGCATGTGCCACCATGCCCGGCTAATTTTTTCTATATGTTTTTAGTTGTTCAGCTAATTTCTTTCTATTTTTAGTAGAGATGAGGTCTCACTCTTGCTCAGGCTAGTCTCAAACTCCTGACCTCGAGCAATCCTCCTGTCTCGGCCTCCCAGAGTGCTTGGATTATAGGCGGTGCCACTGTGTCCGGCCCACATCCATTCTTAATCTTTTTTATAGTCACAGATTCTTCTTAAAGACTGATGAAAATTGGGAACCTCTTGTCAGAACATTGCACATATGCATTATACACACATCTTTCCATGTACTTAGGTGTGGAAGTAAGATTCCTACATATCAATGAGTGAACTACAGCACGAGAACCCTATACTCTGACTAAACTTTGAGAAAAGAAACTAAACGAAAAAAGTTTATGTATCAGAGTTTGCTGAAGAGTTTATGGCCTAGAAGTGAGAGGACTTTCTGTCACTTCACTTTCCCAAATAAAAATTGCATGACACACTAGGGTCAGAAAGAGGGGAGAGATAAAAGTGAATGGAAAAGAAACAAAGAAATTTAGGAAAGAGGAAGGAATAAACAGAGTGAAAATTAGAATAAGAGAGATGCCTGTTTAGGGACCCAAGCAAATCCAAGAGAAATGAAAGTATAGTTAAGAAAAAAAATGCAGCTGGGCATGGTGGCTCACGCCTATAATCTTACCACTCTGGGAGGCTGAGGCAGGAGGATCGTTTGAGCCCAGGAGTTTTTAGGTTGCAGTGAGCTATGATGACGCCACTGCACTTTAGCCAGTGCAACAACAGTGAGAGTCTGTCTCAAAAAAAAAAAGCAAAACGAAAGCACTAAAGACTGGCAGGCTGAAGGCTTTCCAGTCTCTTTGAAGCACTTCACACAAGTTATGGTATGGTTTACTTACCAATATTGGCAGGAAAGGGAACTTCATGTACAGCTGGGTCCAGGTTGATCACATAAGGTGGAGAGCCTTGGCTATGCAGGTGTCCCGTGAGCCTCTGCAGAGATAAGGGGAGAGAGAAGGAGTCAAAGAGGGGACGATAAGGGGACAAGAGAGAACTTACACTCCTTTATCGACCATCCTAAAGACTTTGCACTTAGATTTCCTTCTGCCTGAAATATCCACCCCTTATGTCCTCCAACATTCAACTCTCAGTTCAAACGCTACCGTTCTTTATCACCCATCTAACAGAGCCTCCCCTACTCTCACTTGTTTTGTATGTTCGTATGCGGTGGACTTTTTCTATCTCCTTCGTTAAATATTTAGATTCGTGAATGCAAGAATCTAGTTAACCTCATTTTTTCTGTATCCCCTGTGCCTGGAGCATGGTAGGCGGGCAAGAAATAATTCTTCGGCAAATCTTCATTGAAAATCTGTATGCTAGCACTGCATTAATCTCTAGAGTTACTTGTAAGCCCCTTCCTCCAAGAAGCTGGCACTTTATCCGCAAGACAATTCCTGAACAACGTGGTTAAGCTGTACCAAGTATGCACTTGAGGGTGCGCAGAAGGAGCCTTAATTAACCTGGCGAGGGTCCTAGAAGGCTTGGTAGGAGAGAGAACCGGAGTTGATGGGAAGTCCATGAAACTCACGCGTCAGTACCCTCCAACTCCTCAAAGAGACCTCCCTCCGTTTCTCCCGGGCCTTCCACCTACCACAGACAACTTCTCACGCGCCCCTACTACGCCCGCGATGTGATTTTCACCTGCACAAAGGTGGTCTTCCCGGATCCTGCCATTCCCAACACCAAGAGACACACTGGGGGCCGAAGGCCCCCAGAAGCCTGTGGCTCAGCTTCAGCTGCGGGCGCCGCCATCTTCCACCTGGGCCCGCCCACCTACCATGGAGACGCCGCGTGGCTAGACAAACTTCCGCAACGCTCTGGGCCGCGAATGAAAATAGAACCATAGGCGGGTGAAGGCAAGGGAGAGGGGCAGGGTCGCCCGAGCATCTCCTTAGTGTCTTACCCGGCTAAGGGACCGACCAGTGACAGTGGCGGGGGCGTGGGGGTGCTGGGCAAGCGAAGGGAAGGCTGGAGGGATCAAGGAGATGGGCTCTGACCGCCGTACTGTAATGCCTGGGAACGGCAAACCCTGGTCCCCAGGAGGACGAGAGAAGATGGGATCCCAAGGGCAGGGCTCACACAGTAAGAAAACAAGGAATGTGTCTGCCACTTTCGCCCCGCCAGCAGCCGGGAGCGGAGTCGCTGGAGAACCGGCTGCTAGGGCTTATTCAGTAGCCGAGGCGGTGAGGGGCGCGACTGGGGCAGGGTACGACCCCCAGGGTTACTGGGCAGTGCCGAGACCCTTTGCACACCGACCAGAGAAACTACGAGAACTGTCCACGCTTGAACGCTGTTTCCACGAGTCGCAGGCCCTTGACACTAGTGCTCGCTCCTTGGCAATCACCCCCAGTGAACTACACGGTGGCCATGACGTTGGGGAGGAACGCTTGGATTCCAGGTGCAAGTAGGTACTGAAGGGGACCTTCCATCTCACTGAAGGGCTCTCAGAAACTAGAGGAAGATGATGAAAGAGTCGAGAAAACTATTCTTACTCTCCGTCACCCTGTCTGTTTCTGTGGCCCTTTGTAGCTGCTACAGTGTTCGAGTAAGTCCTAAAATCTGAGTTTCATAGTCAGGCTCTGCCACTTACTAGCGGTGTAAGTCATAAGCAAGTCACTTAAACTCTCTGAAACTGTTTTCTCCTTTGTAAAATTGAGATATTACCTCGCGGTGTCGTAGTGAACCCATATTGTAAATTGTAAGCTACATACCTCACCTTTACCGCCAGCTGTATCCCCTATACCCCATTTTGCAAGGTGTCTGGAATATAATGGGTGCTCAAAAATATTTTCTTGTATGAATAAAGGACAATTGTGTAATTTTTATTTCCTAAATTTTTATTAAGAAGTGATAGAGGACTGTCTCATTTGTTCTTTCTTCAGGTTTGCTGAGGGCCTCAAGTCCCCGCCATCATATCTTAGTCTAATAAATAATTTTTTCAAGCCAGGGAAGCTAAGAAAGGCGGAGAGGAACCTTAAAGAAAAAACACTGGTGGAAATGAAGGAACTGAACAAGCAAATAAAACAAGCTCGAATACAGCAGGAACCACTGCTGAAGGACAACAGGCAGCTACAAACAGAAAAGTTACTTGTCCAGGCTGAGAACAAATTCTTCCTGGAATACCTGACTAACCAAACTGAGGAATACAGAAGGCAACCTGAGAAGCTGTGGAACAGCTATGTACAAAAGTGTGGCGAAATTGAACAAAGAAGACAAGAATCAGCCTCCAGATATGAACAACAAACTTCAGTGCTTAAAACAGAGCTCTTGCAAAAGGAAAAGATTCAATCCAATTTGAAGCAGCAATTGCAGGCAATGAGGGACATTTCTATATTAAGAGAGACACAGGAACTAGAAATCCGGACATTACAGGAGGAGAAGAAAAAAGTCCAAGCTGAGGCGGCTGCAAAGAAACAGAAAGTACAGGTCCAGTTCCTCCAGGAAAAAGCATTGCTGGAGAAACAACTGACTGAGTCAGACATAAGGCAGTTGGGAAAGAGAAAAAGAAGGGAGCACAAGAGGAATGCCCAGGCCTTGGAGTTGGCAGCAAAGCAGTCTATTTTTGAGTTCTCCCTTGGCATCATCAGAGAGAACCAGCAGTTACAGAAGAAATTGCTGCAGCTAACTCAGCAATCCCAGAAGTTGGAGGCTACTCAAAGCCAGTTAAAAAACTGGAAGCAGCAGCTGCAGCAGGAACAGTGGTATGTGGAGTGCTTAATCCGGGGGAGGCAACGACTGCAAGGAAGGCATAATTGGTGCCTAAAAGAACAGGATGCTCCGAAGACCACATCCACTCCTCCCCTAGGCACCAAATCAAGAATTAATCCAAAGTAATTCTTAAAATAACACTGATTAAATAAGAACTGGAGTAAGTACTCTTAGGTACTACATTAACCTGGTTAGGAAGGCTTTTGGATTTCAGATTGCTACTGTAAAATATCCATTATGGTGACTTCCTGTAAAGGATTAGGTGCTTTTTTCCAGCAGTCCTACTAGGTTATTTGTGTAACCAGCTTCCCTTAACTAGCTTTTTCTTTACTTAGCCCGTGTTAATAAACAAGATGTTCCACAAGTCTCCAGTTAACCTAATATATGACCCTAATACCTAGTCATTTCCCAAACACCCATACATCAAACTAGCTCAAGAAAACCAACTTGAAGTAAAACAGTTGTGTGATTTATTTGGTTAAATTAGATTTCTCTATAGAGAAAGTACCTTTAAGGATAACATTTCAGATTGACTGTGAATAGTGCTTTCTGCTCAGTAAATAGCTAATATCAGTTTATCCTCATTCCTTTTGATCAACTCAGCAGACAAAAGCAAAGTGTTTATAAGCTGCTTTTAAAGTTTGTACCAGTGACCATATAGCTCCTTCTATAGTTTTCTCATGAGTGAAAAAGTACTCTGGTAACAGCAAGTCCAGTGTTAGGCAGAATGACCTTTCATCTGATGCTAAGCCCCCTACAGTTTTAGCTTTGAATATATTGGAAAGGTAAGCAAAGATGAAGGGGACATTTATTAAGTCAACTCTTACTTTGGAAAATGTTTTCTTTGAAGAAACACCTCTAGCATTAATGAGATGATTGAATGCCCCTGCTCGTTTCAGGAAAATGTATCAAAAGAAAATTTTAAAATATTTGGGCAACTCTTTTTGAGAGTCTTGTACCATCCATTTCCCTAGCAACATTCTAAATTCTAAGATGGCAACTAAAATTACTTACCGTTTATTGTAGTAAGTATTTTAGTTTTAGTCATTTATTACATTTTCTTACATGTGTACTTTACAGCACATGAAGTGCCTTTTATAATTAATGTGTGCTATATTTTTATGCCCATTTAATAGAACTTGGATAGTATTTTAACTTAGTATACTGATTTTTAGGGAAGTTGTATTTTTTTTTGCATTCATGACATTGAGTTTAGATAAGTGATTTACTTGAATGCTGAATCCTAGTATAAGAATATAATCCCATATTTTAATTGTTCCTCTACAGGAAAATATAATTAACTATGTTTTTCAGAAATTATTAGTGATGAAGAACTTCAAAATTTTCCTGAATTTTCAACTCTGTATGTAAAGTTAATTCATTTAAAATTGGGTTAAAAGAAGATTCTCCTTCAAAGTGCCTTTACTGTCTAGCTTTAACAATTTTTATGTTAAATATTTTTATGTAGTTCCTTTGTTACTCAAAGAATTTTGTTATTAAAAATAAAAACATTCAAGTAGTTCTTTGGACTGAAAAAATAAAAAACAATAAAAGCCTGATTATTTATCCATTGATCTTATCACTGTTCCAGTGTAATGAATTTTCTACTTCATCACTCTTCTTATTACCACTATGTATGTCTTACACGAGTGTGCAAATAATAAAACTGTAGTTTTAATGCAGAAATTAGAACTTTAGATAGCACACATGTACTTAACCTAAATACCTCAATTCATGAGCTGAAAACACAGAAAAGACTGAACTTGGAAAACGTGGTATCCAAGACAGATTAAAGCCCTATTCTCTATATATTTTCTGTGGGAAAACATATACCTACAGCTGATAAAAGTAAGAAGGATCTTAGACTCTTATTCTTCAGCTGTTAATTCCCCTCCTTCCATTGCTGTCTTGTCTAATTTAGGCGTGGGTAACTTCCATCTGATCTCAGTTTATTTTTACTTGCTATCATCCCAGATAATGGATGTGGTATACACTGTTTATGGCTGTCCCTTTCAGGGTGAGGGCTTACAGACATTAAAGGATGAATCATATCTGATAAGGTACTTTGAAATTATCCATACCCCCAAGTGAGCAGTAGGTTAGCCAACTAAGATCTCAATCTACTTTTTGTCTGCTTTGCTTTGTAGAAAGTGAGGTTAAATGGAAAAGAGCTCTGAGGTGAAAGTTAAGACCCGAATGATAAAATGAAGCATACTGTGCAAAAACTGGGAAGAAACCATTCCAGGCAGAGGCAACAAGGAATGCAAAGTCCCTTCGATGGGAATAAGCTTGGTAGGTTCAAGGAACAGAAAGGGGCATGTGGCTAAAGTGTATTCCGGGAATGGTGAAACAACATAGGTGGAGAAGATGAGGCTAGTAAGGTTGGCAGGAGTATGAGCACAGAGGCCTTGTAGGCCATGGGCTTTTAGAAGGTGAATGACTTACAATTTTAAAAACTCACTACAGCTGTTATGTGGAGTGTATCCAAGCCAGAAAAAAGTAAAAGATCAATTAGGAAGCTATTGTTGTAGCCTAGGCAAGAGGTGATGATGGCTTGGATTGGGGTGGGAGTAGAGTGAATAGATTAGAGATTTATTTGGTAGTAGACAAGACTTGCTAATGGATTTGCTAGAAGAAAGAATCAACAAAAACTGTTAATACATTTTTGGCCCAAGCATCTTGATGCACGGCAGTGCTGTCTGCTCAAGTGGGGAAGAAGTTTATAGGATGAGTGAGGGACAATCAAAGATGAAGCAGAAGTAAAGTTTCTAGTGTTCCCTTTTAAGAAGGAGGTGAGCAGACTATTTTTTTCTGTGTTAACTTTTAAAAAAATATTTCAGGAAGCTCCAACAAATCCACTTTAAGAAATTACAAATTCAGTTGAAATCCCTCTGAATCTCAGAAGCACTAACTTAAATTTGGTGTTTATCATCCTGTGTGTGTATTCATGATATTTACATAAATATAGGTGAATACATAAACATATATCCACAGAGAGCATCATTTTTCCACCTTAAATAAATAGTATATTTGCTGTATTCTCTCACTTGCTTTTCTCTCACTTGCATTATTTTTGAGATATATTCATAATGATGATACAAGCCCTAGTTAATTTTATAGCTTGTATAGTATTCTACTGCATGACTATATCACATATTTATCCATTCTCCTAAAGATGGACAATTAGGTTATGTATCAGAGTACACTAACAAAGAGACCCAAGAATGTATAATGTCTCAAATATCAGACATTTGTTGCTTGCTCACATAAGTTTCAGATAGATGTTCCTGGTTGGCAAGTGGTTCTCCTTCACTAGGTGTTTCAGGGAGTCAACTATCTTCCATTTTGTGTTCCCCAATCCCTAGGGCCCCATCATCATGTGCATCTAGCCAGAAAAAAGACAAAGCAAGCATGGAGGTATACTCACTCCCTTAAAAGTTCTGGCCTGGAAGTGACACACATCACTTCCACTCACATTCCATAGGAGAGAAGTTAGCTTCTACCTCTTCACTCTTCACTATGGAGACTGGAGGTGGGGGGGATGAGGGAAACTGGGAAATGTAGTCTAGCCATTTGCCCTACAGTCCTATAACTTTTGAAGGTGAAAGCAGATTTTGGTGGACAGCTACTAGTCTCTCATACACATTTCCAGTCTCTATCATAAACTGTACTGTGATAATCACTCTTCTTTATGTCTCTTTGTATACCTAGGCAAAGGGAGTTTCTCTGTATGTACCTAGGAGTGAAACTGCTGAGTCTTAAGGTATATATCTTCAACTTTACTATTATAGATATTGCCAAATCATTTTCAAAGTGATTGTACCAACTTACATTACAAACCATGCATGAAACTTCACATTGCTCCACAATCTAGATATACCTGATATTGTCAAACTTAGTTTGTTATTCTAATGAACTTTTTTTTTAAAACTTAAAAATTCAACAGTGTGATCAAGATAGGCTATACTGAGTCCTGCTGAACCTTGGTAAGGAAAAAGAAAAGGAGTGCCTGCAAGGGCCCTGAATGAGACTGGGCAAGTTTCCTATACCAATTCATTTTAAACTCAGATTAATCATTTCAACCAGATTTCAGAAGCTAAAGAACTACTGAGACAGCTGCATTTGGAGCTTGTATCAAACTCATCCCCAGCTCTAGCCATTTTTTTATCCCCACATAGTGTCAGCAAGGAGTCACGTAGCAGGCTGGAGTCAAAGAATAACTGGAAACATCATTCTAACTTAGAGTCATTTATTTCTTTTGTCATTGCCAAACATCCCCAGTTCTTACTCACCAGAAATTAACATAGCTTCTTCATTTCTCCTCCCTGACAATCCTCATCTACTGAAAGGGCTTTAAGGGTGCACTGCCAATGAAAATGTAGAGTGGATATGCCATGTCCTTTGCTACCTATCCTGGCAGTATCCAAATCAGGTTTCAGTGCTCCCTTGTTTGAAAGTGGTCTTCACAAAAGCCCGCATTTTAAAGCTATTTGGAGGAGCACAGAGAAAAGAGAATTAAAGAGTCGTAATAGCCTTTCAGAATTTGAAAAGGTAGTACTTGTCCTTATCAGAGTTAATTTTTTGTATGGCATATGCCACAAGATAGGCAAGAATATATAAGACCAATATTTATGCAAAAGGGGGAAGAGAATCCAGAAACACGACAACAAAGCTGCTCTAACCAATGCTCCAGAGAAAGCCACCCTCAAAGAGAAATAGCCCATTAAACATTACCAGGTAGGCATGAGGTACAGAAAAAGAATTTTTCTTTCCAGCTCCAGATGAATATCTACATCTGGTGTCAAAGTCTCAGGATATAAAGAGGATAGAACTTCATATATAAAAGAGGATAGAAGGATAACATTCTCAGAAAATTCAAAGAGACAGAGGTTGGCCAAAGGGATGGATGAGGACTTACTGGGGTGCAGACTAACAAGTGAGGTAAAGTCCAGGGGAGAAGTAATGTGCACCTTGGTTTCCAATCTTAGTGGCATTACCAGGAGCACTAGGAGACCACGTCAAAGAATTGGGGGCAATGTGATTATTTCTTAATCCTTAAAACCAAGGGAGCAAAAGTAAGCTTCAGGAGGGCACTGATCATGGTAACGGATGAGGCCTCAGGAAAGCTGGGGCAGTATTTATTGCTGCTTCTACTTTGTCTTTCCAGTCATTTCAATGGGACACATTACTCCTAAGGCTGCTTTTCATGTCTGTGGGTCTAGTCACTGCTACTTGGTACAAACAAAGCATTTCTCAGTATAACCAATGTAGGTTCTGGTTTTTTCATCCTAAGTCCATTTTCTTACTTTCAATCCTAAAATCATATTGAGAAGACAAACAGCCTCCATAAAGTTTGTTTCCCAAGGAGACACGGGAACCATATTACATGAATGACAACAGTTCTAGCTTCTAGGCTTGTTATATCACAAATACAAAATGGCAAGTCAGTTACGGTTTTAAAAAATTAGTTTGGAATGGTTTTTATAAGCTAGATGATAGAGTGGCTACTAAATCAATGGATCTTCCAAGAACATTCTATACCCCAGGAAGGAAAGGACAACCAAACAGGTTTCTTAGTCTTATATAGGGCAAGAGGGGCCTACAGTTGGCCTTAAGAGGGAACTCTTTGGGCAAGATAAGAGGAAAAATAAGAGGGATTCCAATGAGGAATAGGAGGAAAACCTACTGAAAGGGGACAGGGGAATGAAAGTGAATAAGTAGGGAAGACAGTGAAATTTACACAGGAGGAAGGAACTGAGAAAGTCCCAGCCTTACACAAACAGCTGAAAGAATCTTCACTCAGCCCCGTGACTCAGTCCTCCCAGCACACGTCCCCGTGACAACAGCATCACATTCGCTCTCCTAGGAGCGCTTTCACACTGACTGCCTATTTCCTTCCTCGTTTATGATTAGTCTTTGGGGGCTTTACTTTCTGGAACTGTGCTGGCACTGGCTGCTGCTCTGGTTCCTTACAGGAGGACACTACCAGTTCCTCATTACTCCTCCTCTGATCCTTCCCTACTCTAAGACTCAGCTCTGTCTCAGGAAGCTCAATGCCAGGCTGCTGCCGCCTTCTTAGAGACCTTCTGCTCCTGTGCTGCTGCCTCCGCTTTTCTTCTTCTTGCTGTCGCTGCTTTATCTTCATCAGTTTTTCAAAGCTTTTGGTTGTTGTTGGGTTTACAACAAACCAATCCTAGAGAGGCAAAATATAAACGTCATCCAGTCAAAAACATAGTGAAGAGCATAAAGAAGGGGTGTAGGAAGAATGATAAAAAGGGGGCATGATTAGGGCAGAACACAATAAGAAGGAAACAGACATGGGACCATACCTTAGAATTCCATATTTTAAACTGGAGAAATCCAATACAGAGCAGTTATTAGAAACATATATTAGTAAGGCATAACTCTGGGTACTTTAAACCTCTTCAAGCCTCACTTTAAAAAATTAAGGGGTGGGGGACATGAAACCCAATTATTTTTTTTTCTTTTCTTTTCTTTTTTCCCAGTAGACATTGTTCCTTTGCAGAAATCCAATTATTAAGTACTCTTGCCGCCCCCCTGCCAAAAAACAACTTTGAATCCAATCAAGTGCTCTGATCAATCTTCTAGATCTATGAATTTATAGGAAATAGCTAGGATAGAGGAACACTACCACAGGATGCAATCAACAAAATCTAGAATGTGGGTAAATGTATTTGACAAATAACCTGGTTTCTTCAACAAATGGCAAGTTAAAAAAAAAAAAGGAAGGGGAAGCTTCTAGACCTATACTAAACAATAAGATAGCCACCAGTCACATGCAGTAAATGAGCTATTTAAATGTGGCTAGTCCAAATTGAGATATGCTTTCAGGGTAAAATACACACCAAATTTCAAAAATTTGGCACAAAAAAATATAAAATATTTCATTAATAATTTATTAACATGTAAATATTTTTTATATATTGGGTTAAATTATTCAAATTATTTCACCTGTTTTCTTTACACTTTTAAAAATGTGGCTACTGGTAAATTTTAAATTACACACATGGCTCACATTACATTTCTATTGGATAGCTTTGCTCTAGATTAAAACAGATAAATACAACATATGGACCTTTATTGATCCTGATTTGAACAAACCAACCCTGAAAAACAAATTATGAGACTATCAGGGTAATTTAAATAATGACTGAATATATGATAATATTAAATAATCATTGTTAATTTTTTTAGGTATAATGTTTGTGGTTATATGCTTTCAAAAGTCCTTATCTGTTAGAGATACCTATTGAAAGAAGTATTTACAGGTGAAATAATTTGCTTTAAAATAAGCCTTTAAGGATGAAGAGGAGTGAATGAGGTTATAAAAGAAACAAGATTGGCCATACACTGGTGACTACTGAAGTTGGCCGACAGTATACTGGGTTCATTACCCTACTGTCTCTATTTTCATGTGTTTGAAATTTTCCATTAAAAAAAGTAGTGTAAGGGCCGGGTGCGGTGGCTCACGCCTGTAATCCTAGCACTCTGGGAGGCCGAGACGGGCGGATTGTTTGAGCTCAGGAGTTCGAGACCAGCCTGAGCAAGAGCGAGACCCCCATCTCTACCAAAAATAGAAAGAAATTAATTGGACAGCTAAAAATATATAGAAAAAAATTAGCCGGGCATGGTGGCGCATGCCTGTAGTCCCAGCTACTTGGGAGGCTAAGGCAGTAGGATTGCTTGAGCCCAGGAGTGTGAGGTTGCTGTGAGTTAGGCTGACGCCACAGCACTCACTCTAGCCAGGACAACAAAGTGAGACTCTGTCTCAAAAAAAAAAAAAGTAGTGTAAGAAAATGTGAGGCAGGGAGGAAGTAACAGAGTAAAGATGTTTCACCACCCATAAAATTCATAAATGTAGGCATTAATCAATGAACAAATGCCTGGGAGCTCATTCCCAAAGTAAGTGAAATTTGTTGGTTCCAACTTTTTAGGAAGAAACCACAGAAACCAATTATCTATATAAAGGCCAGATTCTGTCAGGAGATAATTATCTTTCAAATACTTCCTGAAGCATAAAAAGATATACTATTGTTATAAAAAAGATATGACTGTCTTCCAGAAGAAATCTCAGATTTTGGTTAGGGATTCCCAAAGCTTAACCAGTAAAGCAACAGGAACCACATTTGATGAAATTAATTAAAGCCGACATTGTTAAAAGCTATTAATTTGAGGGAATAGAACAGCTGAAGGTTCTCCCTGTATTTTTTTTCATCAGGCAGTGATAGTTTATGCAGTAAGATATTCCAAGAGAATGCATATTCTATTCCATAAGCTTTTGCAGAAACGGTATTTAGTTACATAATAAACAACTTCCCTGTTCACCTGTACCATGAAAAAACTTTCCCCAAGAGAAAACTCGACCTTCTGAACTTTATATAGTTTTTTCTTACTTTTTAACTTTGAAAAATTACAAACCTTCAGAAAAGTTACAATAGTGCAATGAACACCTAGATTTACCATTGTTAATCTCTTTTCCTTTCTTTCTTCCTTCTTTTCTTCCTTCCTTCTTTCTCTTGCTGAACCATTTGCAAGTTAGTTGCAGACATCATTATACGTCATCCCTAAATACTTCAGCATGTATATACCTAAGAACAAGGGCATTCTCCTGCATAACTACAATACAATTATCACATTTGGGAATGTTAACATTGATACAACATTGTAATTTAATATAGTCAATTTTCAAATTTTCCCAATTGTCTCAATAATGTCCCTCATAGTTGTTTGATGCAGTATTCTAAAGAACACTAAAAACAGGTTCCTGGAAGACATTAGAATGCTAGAAAGCATATCAGTATAGAGATCACTGTGAAATAAGCATTTCAAACATGTAAACTCAACCTTCTTCCCAAATGCCTGATTTAATTAGATTTAAGAGAATTAGAAGAGCTCAAGGATGCTTAAAGCTACAGTGATTTCAAATGCGTTCACAGAAAAATATAATTATACATCTAATTTTAGAGAGCATTTTAACTCCAGTGTCTCAGGTAACCACTTTATAGTTACTTTCCTTGACAGTCCTAGCCCACAAAAACAGGGACAAAGGCCACCTCTCTTGTGGTTTACATAACAGGCCCACAGGATTGCAAAGACACTATGGGAAGGGAAAGACCTCACCTCAGCATGGACAGAGTTGATGTGATACTTGACACCACTCTCTGACACAAATTCTTTCTGACATAGAAGACACTTGTATTTTCCAGCCACAAAGTTTCCCTATTTCCAAGAGAGAAACAAAAGAAAATTATTGGTAAATTCAGGAACACATATCTGGGCCATGTATAGGGATTGTTAGGGATAAAAAGAGGGAATTCTACTTCAGCGAAGATAGAAGGAAGAAGATCCAAAACAGCAATATATTTAGGAAAACCAGCCTAGACTGACTATCACCAGGATCTATCTATCCTAATGCGATTCTGTACCAAACACCCACAACCTTCAACACAACCTGTCATTCTCCTACTCTTTATATACCAGGCTATGGTTTTCTACCTTCCCATGTTCCTTTCACTTCACTTTCAGATTCTCTTGGTTCCTCCCCAAAAATGATCAAACTCCCAAAGTTCACCAGAGGCACAATGTGCAGTTCTTCCCACTATGATCCACTGTTGCAAAGAGCGCCTTGGAAATCCAGAATTAGAAGAGTACCATCGATAATACCTAGTTTAAGGACTCAGAAACTAGGATCAAGATGACAAACTCCTAAGCATTCCTGGACAGATCTGGTTTAGATGCCTACAACTCCCTTGTTGCCTTGAACTGAGACTTCTGTCCCCTCCTGAAGCTTCAGGTTTCCATGGTGCTCATTTTGTGTGAGGAGATACTTCTGAATGGAATTGGAAAGTGGCAGCAATTCCCATGGCTGGTGGGTTGTAGGACACCTGGGTCAACATGGAAAAGATTCAGTGAGGTGAATGGCTATTAGCCTGACACCTATCCCACCTCCCATGTCCAGAGGCCAGTAAGTTCACATGGGTTCAGAGGATCCTCACTTGTCCAGATAAGCATCTGTAAGTTGATTCTAGAAAGTCTATAAAACAGGACAGGCCCAGTGTGGGAGAGGTTCAGTGGAAGGAGCTAAATCTCTGGTAGGAACTCAGAACTAATATATTTTTCTCCGAATTCCTTTGATTGATATGACTTACAACTGTGTTGGTCTTATCTGAATCTTAGACATACCCTGGTATCCCACCCAATAGCAGACCAAGAATCTTTGGGACACAGAAAAATAAAGCAGCCTCTGAATATAACAGCAAACAGGACAACTAGCTGTTCACCTAAACTGAATTCTCTTCCATGTCAGACTAGTTTGGAGGACATATTTTAAGATATTAAGTTCAAAAGGTTACAAACCAATGTACAAGAGCCCAGGTGAGCTTTGAGGCCAGAAACACTACTGTAGACAGCCTCACAACCCTGAAAAAGAGAAGAAATAACATGAAGACTATGTCAAATAGCTCCCTTCTCTTAGTAATCTGGTCATTTACACGACCAACTCTACATGGGAGGAAGATGACCAATAAATAGTGCCACAAACCAAACAAAAAAATAATTCACATGTAAGCCACAAAAGCAAGGAAAATCAAGGAAAAGTAAAAGAAGGAAACAGAAGGTGACTAAGGTGTTTACAAAATCATAAGCCATTCTCTTCACTGGTACTTTCTCTGACACTGAAGAGAAACACAGAAAATTGTACGGTAAGATTTTTTTAATGTACTTTATTTACCACAAATGCATCTCCCACTTCTTTTATATTTACTCCTCCCCAAAATACAGCATGCACTATAGCTGTGGTACTTTAAAGATGGCTGTAAATTCGCTGCCACTCTTCTCATCAAGAAGTGGAATCTATTTAGCTTCCTTTGAATCCGGATTAGCCCTCTGACTCCTTTGATCGATAGAATGCCATGAAAGTGATGCTGTGCAAATTCTGAAGCTAGGCCTTCAGAGATCTGCAGTTTCTGCTTTTATGTTCTTAGAATACTCTAAGAGAAGTCAGTTGCTATGTATCCTGCTAGTAGGCCAACTACCCTGGCTAGAGGGAGAGGCCATATGGAGAGCCAAGCTCCCAGTTGAATGCAGCTGCATAGAAGCCATCTGGAACATTCCAATTACATTTGAACTTCGAGCTGAATACACCTCATGAGTGATCCCAGTTGATTCCATGTACAGCAGGAGAACTGCCCTGCTGAGCCCTAACAAAATTATTACTGATCCACAGAATTATGAACAAGTAAAACTGTTGTTTTGTTTTGTCGTTTGTTTTGTTCAGATGCTTTGTCTCTAAGGAATAAATAACAGAAACAACAGCAGATGCTTGATAAACATTTACTGAATAAATGAATGAGAAAGAACCACCTGGTTAGGACACTGAATGCGATGATACTTCTTGATATCTGACTTCCATTTGTGTAGTACTTCCTGGCTAAAGGTAGGTAGTCCAGGGCGAGTATATTTTAACTGTAAGACAAGAAACATTTTATTATAGGAATCAAACTCTCAACCAAAATACCCCAAAAATTTCAAACCCAACTCTTCAGGTTATATAATTTTGGAGTCCACAAGTATATTTCTATACACAAAATAACTGTAAAGATGTGAGAACATCTAAAGCTCCTGAAACTAGTAAGTATAATTGTCTATTGTTTAGTTGTAGAAAAGTTTGATTTTTAACAGAGGACAAGAGACTTTCAGATATAGCACTTCATCTACAGTTAAAAAGAAAAAAAGCTATAGAGCACTACAGAGAGTTAAAATATTTACTAAAAAAAGAGAGAAGTAGATACAAATATGCATTCATATGCAAATTCAACAGAAATATATGTAGATGGCTACAAGGTTAGGAGGCTATAAACAAAGTGTTAATGGTAGTATTATTTGAGTGGTAGAATTTTTAATAGTTTTAGTTTTTTTTACTGCTTATCTGAATTTCTAATTTTTTTCCAATGTTAACATGCTAATTTTTGATTTTTTTTAATTCTAAAACAAAAATTTGGGGTGGGGGGAACAAAAAAGATAAAACAAAAAAATTAAAGTTCAACCCAAAACAGGGATGGGAGAGAAATGAGGAAACAGAACACATAATCTTTGCTTATACTGCAAAAGTAGAATTATTCCTAGCACTTCCTTTCATCTGCTTTGACATGACTTAAGTCTCTCCTTACAACTAAAAGTGGAGTTTCCAGAGAAGAGATAGCACCTGCAGAGACAGTTCTGCAAAGTCCACCAAGGGTAATACCTGTACTTCTGGTGAGTAAACAGTCTTCCTGCTTCAACAGTGGAAATGTCTGAAAAGAAGCTGATTCTCTGAGATAGAAAAACAAACCAAAGTCCATAGAGACAATGGGGAAGGAAGGAAGGAAGTAAACTTATAAAGATCTCAGAGTATGGAGCTGGTTTTATTTACAAGCATTCACTCTCCTCTGAAGCTAGTGTAAACAACTATCTAAATCCTTTTATGGTGGCAGGAGAATATCTGTATAAACTATTATGTTTATATAACAAACTATATTTATGTCAACTATATACAATGCAGCTACAAAAAAAAATGAAGGCCAGGCATGGTAGCTCATGACTGTAATCCCAGCACTTTGGGAGGCTGAGGTGGGAGGATCACTTGAGCCAACAAGTTCAAGACCAGCACGGGCAACGTAACAAGGCCCATCTCTACAAAAAATTTTAAAATTTGCTGGGTGTGATAGCACACTCCTATAGTCCCAGCTACTCAAGAGGCTGAGGCAGGAGGATCACTTGAACTTGGGAGTTGGAGGTTGCGGTGAGCTGTGATCACACCACCGAACTCGAGTCTGGGTGACACAGTGAGACCCTATCTCACCAAAAAGAAAAAAAGGGAAAAGAATGAAGGTGATCTCTCTGAACACATTTAGAGTGATTTCCAGGATATATAGTTCACCCTTGAACACCACAAGTTTGAACTTCACACTTATACAGGGGTTTTTTTCAACCAAACACAAATCAAAAATACAGTATTCTCGGTATGCAAAATCCACATATGCAGAAAACCAACTTTTCATATACGTAAGTTTGGCAGGGCCAACTGCAGGACTTTGGTATACACAGAGGTCCTAGAACTAATGCATGGATTTTGGTATACACAGAGGTCCTAGAACTAATCTCTTGCATATATCAAGGGATAACTGTTAAGTGAAACAAAGCAGAGTGTAAAATGTATCTAGAGTAAGAAAGAAGAGGATATGTGAGAATATTCATGTATCTGATCATCCATCACATAAAAATACATGTAGGACAAACCAGAAACTACTTGGTTATCTTTGGGAGTGGATAGGAATAAAATAGAAAAGAGGAATGGGAATGGAATACAATAGTTGGGATGAGGGACAGTGACTCTCTTCTAAGTATACCTTTTCATATAAGTCTGATTGAGAACCATCGTAATGTTTCACAAACCTCCAAAATAAATGAATAGTTTAAATTAAATAGGGGAAAACCCAAGTTTTAAGTAGGGGAAACCCAAAACTTAATAAAAGTAACACATGCACCTATTACAAATGAGTGACACAATGAAGGGGGCAGGAAAGAAAAAACTAACCTAAGTAACTTTGGAAAATATTATTTTGACTAGATATTATAAAGCTTAAGATGAAAAGAAATATATACAAATATTATTCTCTAGTTAGTAAATTTGTTTTTTATCTTTATATTTTTTTTATTGATTAATTGATTGAGACAGAGCCTCGCTCTATCGCCAGGGCTAGGGTGCAGCAGCGTCATCATAGCTCACTGCAACCTCAAACTCCTGAGCTCGTGTAATCCTCTCACCTCAGCCTCCCAGAGTGCTAGGATTACAGGCCTGAGCCACAGCGCCCGGCCTTAAATTCTAAAACTACTTTATGTTGTACTAGAATTGGGACAATAAGTAAATACACTATAGATAATGAGAGCCAGGTTTCTCACTGTTGGAGAAAGGAGTTACAAATAACGAACAAGGAAGACTAGAATGACACTTGTGGTGTCAGATTTGAATATAAGATATCATGGCTTTTAATATACAGATAGACACAGAAATATATATGAAGGTGTATGTGTGCATACATGAATATATATACATGTATATCCTATTTCTATCCACCAAGAAGGCACAGAAGCAATGACATCCCAGTAGAAATGAGCACACTGAGCCCTCAAATCTTCACTTCTAAATATATTCTCCAATAAAAGGAGCCCAGGGTTGCTTAGAGAAATGGTTGATTCCAGGCCTGAGGCAGGGAAGTTGCAAGATGAGCCTATTATCTTATGGTGTCAGAAAGTAAGGACATGCTCAAAAAATGATAGGGGCATGTCAAAAAGACACAGGAGCCCACTTGAAAGAGCTTTCAATGACCAAATATGGGCCATTCTGAGCAGCAAAATAAGTAAGAATAGCACTGGATTATAACCCACAGAATAAATATATCTATGGGTCTATACTGATATAAGTAATAAAGGACAAGGACAGATCTTTCTCATAGTAGAATTCCAATTAATAATTGTAGAAAAAATGATGGAACAGAAAATTACTACCACAGTAGTAATTCTTGCAAGCAAGAAACATCAATGGATGTTAATGTAAGTGGGCAGAAGTATGATAAGAAATAGGATATGTGCATAGTCTCAATCTCCCCACAAAATATTCACTCATTTACAAAGGGGAAGACTGTAATCTTACCATGGAGATACCAGGAAGATACGCCCTAACCAACTGATCAAAGTTATCACCAGTAAAAAGAAGCATCAACATCATATATTTCCTTTTTTTTTTTTCTTTCACCGTCTCTGATACTATGCATTGAGAAGGGCCAACAATGCTTTGCTAGTATTCTTGCCAAAAACATGTAACACCACAAACTAATCCTGAGAAAACACCACACAAATTCATATTGGGGAACATTTTACAAAATTGCCACCCAGTCCTCTTCAAAAGCATCAAGGACACAAAAGACAAAGTCAGGGAACTATAACAGTTTGGAAGAGACTAGGGAGACACAGAAATGAAATAAAACATGGGATCCTAATGGGACCCAAGGGTATGGTTACGTAAGATGCTGGCATTAAGGCAACTGGTTGAAGACCATAGGGAAACTCTGCACTAGTTTCGCAACTGTTCTGTTAATCTACAATTATTTCAGAATTGAAAGTTTAAAAATACACATATTGCTTATGTGTATATCAAGAAACACTAGGAAGATGCATAAGAAACTAGTAAGAATGGTTAACCATGGGAACAGGATACAACAGGACAGGGTGGGAGTGGGATGTCTCAATGCTTATCATCACTTTGACTTGTGAACCACAAGAATGTATTATCTCTTCAAAAAATTAACTTTTTATGTTTAAGAAATAATAATGCCTTTTACCCATATACTATCAAAAATATATAACTGATGATTTTAGGAAAGTATCTGCTAGAAAAGACTACCAATCTTTATCAGCGAGTTAACAAACATTTGTTTCAAATTCTCTACCATATACTATACATAGTGAAACTTGACTGCAATATCATGATACGTATCACTGTGCCAAATCCTCATTAAACTGAATTTAGATAGCCACGTACTTTACTCTGTACCAGAGAAAAAATGCAGAAATAAATCTGAAAAAAGAAAGGATGCTCTTATATACAAAAACATGATCCAACTCCTTGGACACCAGTAAGACTGATTTTTATACCAAAAAAAAATTAGTGTTAAAAATCAGGATTTGACCTTATTTTAAGACAACATTCCCCTCATATGGGCCAAAGGCCTATGCCAAATCTAAACTATTCTTCTCAATACCCTGGAGAGTAAATAGGTCCTTAGCTCTGATCTTAGTTCTTATTATAAACCCTCTCAACCTGTTCCCTAGACCAGGCTGTAGTCAAATACTGCCTGTCTCCTTTTGGCTAAATAATGCTCCTCCCTAGATGATCTATTCTAATCCAATGGTTTCTGAATAGGTTCTGTACCCTTCAGAAGCATGCCTGGGGCTATGTAGGGGGATGATAAAAATATCAAGGAGAAGGCCAAGTAGACAAGGCTCACTACCCGCAGTTATTCAGAGCAAATCTGTTTTGATGTTTTGTATAAGCTTTTATTTTGAAAAAATGGGGGAGAGAGTTGCTGCTACAAAATAAATTGAAACCACTTATCTAAACTAAATATGAACTACTATAATACATATGAAATAACAAAATGGAAACCCACTGGACAAAGACTAAGCAAAAAAATCTAATCTGGGAATTCAGGTTTCCTCTAGAAGTAGGTAAGAGGGCTCCTTAAGGAACTTATGAAACAGACTGTCACTCTAGGACCTATCTGAATCCAAACACTGAAGCTGGATCAGATGTACTACTTTATCTCCAAGGATAAATAAGCAAAATATCATGTACTCATTCTGGTACATTTACTTTTTATTAGACATAATGGTTCCAAAATTAATGTAAGTTTCTACCTTACCTTCCGATCATCAGGTACCAGGTCCTGAAGCACCTTTCGCTTAGGCCATTCCTTGGCCAGTTCAGCAGAGGCCAGCTCCTGCAGGTGGTATACAGCTATCTTGGCAGAACGTCTCTGAACTCGGCCCCCACTCTTTGACTCCAGGCTCATCTCCTTTAAGCACTCTGGCTGTCCTGACTCTGGAAAGAAGGAGATCTGCAAGAATGAGACACAGCAAAACACAGGCCTGATAAGTGGCATCCCTCAGAGACAGTGATTAAAGGCTGCCCTTCCTGCTCTAACTATCAAAAGAGCTATTTAGTAGCTTGTTGACCACTAGCATCAAGCACTACCATACTAATACATATTTCACTGGTAAAACAGCTTCTTAGCAGGATAAAATCTGTTCTAATGACTAAAAGTAGTTAACAGTCAAGACACATTCATATGCCAAGAAATGAACCTCAACACATACTTCATACTATATATAAAAATTAACTCAAAATGGACCATAGCCCTAAATGTAAAATATAAAACTATACTACTTCTAGAAGAAACCAAGAGAGAAAATTTTTGAGATCCTGGGTGGGATGGTTTTTTGATGTGTCAACATGGCCAGGCTACAGTCATCAGTTAGTCAATCAAACATTAATCTAGGTAGAGATGTGCAGGTATTTTGTAGAAGTAATTAAAGTCTATAATCAGTTGAGTGTAAGTAAGAAAGATGCTGCAGAGGAGGCAGCAGAGATTCAAAGCATGAGAGACATCTTCAAGCTGTCTCTGACTTGAAGATGAAGGAGGTCGTGAGCCAGGGAATACAGGTGGCCTTTAAAAACTGAGAATGACTCGCAGCCTACAGCAAATAAGGAAAGGAGCTTCTACAACTGCATGGAACTGAATTCTTTTTTCTTTTTTCTTTTTTGGAGATAGAGTCTTGCTCTGTTGCCCCAGTTAGAGTGCAGTGGCATCATCATAGCTCATTGTAACCTGAAACTCCTGGGCTCAAGCAATCGTCCTGCCTCAGCCTCCCAAAGAGCTGGGACTACAGATGCACGCCACCATGCCTGGCTAATTTTTCTACTTTTAGTAGAGATGGGGTCTCACTCTTCCTCAGGCTGGTCTTGAACTCCTGAGCTCAAGCAGTCCTCCCGCCTTGGCCTCCCAGAGTGCTAGGATTACAGGCGTGAGCCACTGCGCCCAGCCTGGAACTGAATTCTTGAACAATCTGAATGACTCTGGAAATGGATTCTCCTTCAGATCCTCCAAAAAGGAACAGCCCTACCTAAGCTTTGATTCCAGCCTGGAGAGACTCTAAGCAGTGGAATCAGCTGAGCCATGCTGTGTCTGGACTTCTGACCTAGAACTGTGAGATAATAAATTTGTGTTGTTTTAAGCCACTTAAGTCTGTGGTGATTTACAGTAACAATTACAAATTATACATTGGGTTAAGCAAATATTTCTTAAGGAAACAAAAGCATTATCCATAAAATAAATAATATTTAAATTGAATTTTATCAAAATTTAAAACTTTGTTCTTTGAAAAACACTGTAAAAAATGATATTTCTGATAAAGAACTTGTATCTGGAATAATAAGAAACTCAGAATATATTCAATATGTAATAATAAAACAACAAAGATCCCCCAAAACCACCCCAAAAAATGAACAAAGGATTTGAACAGAGACTTCACTAAAGAAGATATACAAATTGCCAATAAACACATGCAAAGATGGTCAACAACATTAGTCATCATTTGTCATTAGGGAAATACAGACTTAAACCACAGTAAAATACTACTACATACCTATTAGAATGGATTAAAAAAAATGTAACTGACAAGTATGCAAAGCAACTGGAATACTCATATTTTGCTGGTGGGAATGCAAAATGGCACAGCCACTTTGGCAGTTTCTTATAAAATTAAACATACGTTTACTGTATGATCCAGCAATCCGATTCCTAAGTATTTACCCAAGAGAAATGAAAATTTATTTTCATGCAAAAACCTTTATATGAATGTTTTTTGTTTGTTTGTTTGTTTGTTTGGGGGGTTTTTTTTGAGACAGATCTCACCACCACCCAGGCTGGAGTGCAGTGGCATGATCATAGCTCACTGCAGCCTCAAACTCTTGGCCTCACGCAATACTTCCACCTCAGCCAAGGGCTGGGACTACAGGTGTGAGCCACCACACCTGGCATATGTGAATGTTTATAGCAGTTTTATTCATAATTGCTCAAAACTAAAAACAACCCAAATGTTCAACTGGTGAATGGATAAACAACAAACTTGAAACATCCATATAATGGAATCCTAGTCAGAAATAAAAAGGAATAAATTAAGATACATGTAACACATGGATAAAGCTCAGATGCAGTATGCTAAATCAAAGAAAACAGACTCAAAAGGCTACACATTGTATGATTCCATTTATATGACATTCTGAAAAAGGTAAAAACTACACAGACAGCAAATAGGTCAGAAGTTGCCAGGGGCTGCAGCTGGCGGGGAAAGCTGACTACAAAGGGACACAAGGCAATTTAGGGAGGTGACAGAATTGTTCTATGTCCTGATTTTAGCGATGGTGACATGACTACAGATGCATGTGTCAAAAACTCTTAAAACTGTGCACTAAAATGCTAAATATTACCACGTGTAAACTATATCTTAACAAACAACTCTTAAAAAAACAGGGAAGGAAAGCTTGGGAATATAATTAGAAAAAAGTCAAGAAAAAGAAATTTTTTTAATTAAAAAAATACAAAAGTTGGCCAGGCATGGTGGCTCACACCTGTAATCCCAGCACTTTGGAAGGCTGAGGTAGGAGGATCGCTTGAGAGCAGGAGTTTGAGACCAGCCTGACAACACAGAGAAACCCTGGACCCTGTCTCTACAAAAAATAAACAATAAAATAAAAAATAACTTAAAAATAAATTAAAAAGACCAAAATAATGGGAATAGAGGAATCAGCTGGTCAGATTTCCACAAAATTTCTAGCTAAGGGGCAATACCTTTAGATTTAAAAATATAATACAGTTTACTTCTGCCTGGACTATACTTTGAATTTCGATTTCTCTAACCTAATGAAGTTCAAAAGGCAGAAATAAGAGAGAAAAAAAGAAAGAACAAGGAAGAGATAACAAAAGCATTCGAAAATTATAAGGAGATACAAATGAGGAACCAAGGATATATGAGAAGATGTATGGGAAGCACTCTCCACAAAATACATCCCCAAACAAGGTCTAGAAAGGAATCAATACTCACAGGCCCATGCTCTGACCTCAGGTGATATGCAAGTCCAGCCTTTGATCTATATGGTTTTCCACAGTGGTGACATTTCAGGGTCATCTTCTCCAGCTCTGCAGCACCTTTGCCACATTTTCTGACATGGTATAGATATCCCATGATGCTGGTAAAGCTACTGGAGCAACTCTGAACACAGGAGAGAAACCAAAACTATAATCTTACATTGTTTGACGTGATTCCTAAATTTCTAAACAGCACAAAGCACTCACCACCACAAAATACAAACAGACCCTGATATCACAAAGACCCTGGTCATCCTAGTATAACCAAGCATAATATTTAATGAGTTTAGATGGCATATGATAAACTGTAAGTGTGCACCTAATCTTTGCCAGAGCTTTCTCCTTGGTCTGTGACCCCACTCTATCCCAGTATCAAATACCCAGCAATATTGAAGTTCATCACGGTGAGGTTACTGGGATTCTCTTCATCACTCTGAAGAAAGGATGGTAAAGAACCATCTTTCAACAAACGCAAAGGGGAGAAAAATAACTTTAGGGAGATGGGAAAGAAAAATAAAGAACTATTAATGAGTTCAAGAGACGTCGAAAGGCAGGAACCACCCATATGCCATAAGATGGCATAAAACTAGGAGATCAACAAGGGAGGAAGAGAAGAGATGGAAAAGAAGAAGAAAAAGACATTGACCGAGACTGCAGGGAGGAGTTGCTGTCCTTGGACTCTTACCTCGCGCATGCACCTGAGCTTTCCCAGTCTCTTTAGAACTGTTCGGAGCCGTTCCCTCTCACTTGGCTCATCTATTTCATCTCCAGCTTTCAGAATGGGCTAGAAATCAAGAGAAGCAAACAAACAGATGATTCATAGAAAAGACAGACACAAGAAAAAAAAATCAATAGGAGAATCAAGGATGAGACTAGCAAATGGCAATCCAAACTTAATGCTGCCCATGAAGTCCAAGTTATTTGACTCCTGGCTTTCTCCCTCTTCTCCTGGACAAAGGAAGTGAATATAATGGAAATAAGAGTTCTTAGCCTCTATATCCCAGGATATGAACCTTTGGGGCTAACCTAAACACACAAATACCTATGGATCTACTGCAAAGGTTTCATTGTGCATAACTCTTCTAGCAAAAGGGTCTTCTTACACCCTTATAAAGTCCCAGAGCCATCTGCACTGATACATCTACACTCACCTAAGTAAAAGACATCCAAACACCATGTAGGATCACAAAGGACAGAAGGTACTCTTACCAAACTATTATGATTTGCCATGACATGATACTTCATCCCTGCCAGTGAACGAAGTTGTTTCCCACAATGATGACAAGTAAACATTTCCTAAGAGGAAAAAATACTGCTCAGTACTAGGCTGTTCAACAGAGAAACAGAATGTCACAAAGTCCTACTCAAGTGCTCTGATCTGCGTTTCCTTTATTTCCCAAACTCAATAGTCAATGATTCTCAAAATCCCGCAAGCTTGGTGTCTTGTCCTCAAGGGCAAGGAGGTAAAGGCAACTCATTTTTAAAATAATAATAATTATCATTTACTGAATGCTAACATTTGCTAAGTAATGGACTAGGCACTTGGCATGTGTTACTTCTTTCTCGTCCTCTCATGGACTACACAAGGTATTTATTATTTTTTTTCCATTTTACAAATGAAGAAACCCAGGTGCACACACAAAAAGCTAAATGCCACACTAGCATGTAGCTAAGAGAGGATTCAAATCCAAGTCTATTAGATCCAAAGCCTATGTTTCCTCTATTACACAATGTTGTCTCTTATCCACTATAGTCAGCATATCTGACACAGTACCAGAGGTTTAAAGTTTGGGTAAAAAATCCTAACAATAACAAAATGCCATAAAATATCTAACCTGTTTGCAGTTTTCCATGTGTTTCTTTAAACCCTCTATGGTCTTCCTCCCCACTGCCTGGCAGGTAGGGCAAGAGACACTGCCTTTATCCACGATTTCTAAGTACCACTGCTCCTCCAAACTGCCTACGAAGGAGAGAAAGGAACACTTTGTAATCTGTAGCAGACTCCAGAAACAAAAAGCAGAATCCCACAATTTAGGAAAAGTGTAATAAAATTGTATTTTCCTTTCCTGATAGACAATAATGAAGAGACTTTTGCTCGGTATAACTTTTGAAAGTAATTTTTTTTTAGACAGTGAGGAGTTTCTGAAACTCCTACTCATCTCCCTATGACAAAAACCATCTTAGAACCACTCCAAAGCCCAGTGGCTTAAAGAACTAAGCAACATTTTTCATAGTAGGATATAACAATGGGATACTGAGATATGTAATAGCCAATTTGCTGAGTGTTTCTTATGTGCCTGAAACTAAATGTTTTTATCTCATTTAATTTTCACAATTCTGACTGACTTATTATCCCTATTTATAGACAGGAAATTGAGGTTTGGGAACATTAAACAAATTGAGGTAGGTTAGAAAGGTAATGAAGAGCCAAAACTTGCTAAAGGTCTGCCTAACCTCCAAAGCTAGGCCCTTAATAACTGTCTCCTTGAAAAAATGCTTTAGTGCATCACTCCTACACAGACAACAACAAAAAATCTGTGTGACAACTATATCCCAAAAAGCTTCCAACAGAAAGCATACCTGCTGCATAAACTGGTGGTTCCTTCCGAATACGACGAGCCTGGGATTTGGGATTGGGCTGAGTTTTAGGCCGTTGCTTCCTCCCTGACGTAAGACAGAAACTTGAAGCCCAGCATATCACCTTTGCTAACCCCTCTCTAGACCAAAATCTCTTCCCTCCCCTTCTCTTCAACACCCTATGCCCCACTCCCTTAACCAACTGACTCCCTTAAGTCATGAAAGAATGAAACGGTAATATAAGGAAGGATGGAGGCCGTTCCCTCCCCAAAATTTCCAAGGGCTCAAAAGTCATTCAAGGCCCAAAACTAAGGTCTCTTTCCTATTTACCCTCAAAGAATAAAGGCCAGTTACCCAAGGAAAAAAGAAATAGCAAAGTTACTTCCTTACCATAAAGCTTATGCTTCTTCTGAGGAAATTCTCGGTAGTCTTCATCTTCTTCCTGCCTGGGTTTCCTTTTTCCTTTGGTTGATATTCCACCTGACCCTGAAATACCATACAAAAACAAAACAAAAACTGAGTACGGTTTGCAAATGAACATCAGGCCTGCCTTCAAAACATCATTCACGAGACGAACAAAGGGAAAGACCATCAATGAAACAGGCCTCACAGAAGTATTCCTGACATTTTTAGGGAAGCTGGTGTAACTTCTCATTAACTGACCCAATCTTTCCTTTTCCTTTAGTATTGTTCTCCATCCTGAATCATCAATTGCTCTCCATAAATAATAAGTGTCTTCAGGCAATGTGTTTTGCTTAATAGAGATTTGAGGCTAACACTGATGCAGAAGAATTGCTCAGGATAGAGGGCTACCAAGGACTCTTGACACTATGACCATCTAGAATATTCTATCCTGCATAACCCTTACACCTAAATCCTCAGCAGAGGATTGAACTAAAACCAGGAAAAAGACGTTCAAATCGTATGAAAAGGAAAGGCTGAGGCTGAACATAACCTAGAGGAATAAGATCAGCAGAATTTCACTCTGTTAGATAGTGAAGCTAACAGTATGCAATAGCCTAACACCTTAAAGTTTTTTTAATCACTAATGAGAAACACCTATGTGGCATTTAATATTCTAAGAGCCATTTACAACACTACCTCAAAATATAACTTTAGAGAGTGCTCTGTCTTTGCAATAAGACACTGATACTGATACCTTCAACATGAGAAGTAGCAGCTGGCTTGATCCTTCTCATCTTCATCCAGTAGGTAGATTTTCGGAAGGATGCTGGAAAATCACTCACTGGTTCACATGATGAGGCAGATGATGAGCCACTTAAGGAGTCATCGTGAGGAATAGTGTACTGGAAACTATTATCCTTTATGGAGCACTGGGTCCTGCTACTAATACAACACAAAGATCGTACCACAAAGGAGAGTCTGAAGCAAAATTCCTATTGATTCTTTTATATCGTAACAAGATAACCAAGTTGGTTACTTGTGCAAAAAACTAAGAAGCTTGATATAAAAACAGAATGTAGGTTGTAGTTTCCTAATAATTATAATGGTTGATCTAACAACATTTACAATTATTATACTTCGCTGTAATCAGAAAGAGTAAGCAGTCCATATAAATGATCATTCTGCAGCACAAGCAGGCATCGCTTCCTAGATTTATTTAAGAAAAGTAGGCAAAGTAATAGGGTGTTCTATGACCCTTCAGAAGATTCCCTGGATTTGTAACCAGGTAGGTCCAAGCTTCCCTATTTCCCTGATAGAGGGACACTAACTAAAGGGTATCTCTGTGAATAGAAAGGAGAAGAATAGTGTGTAGGCTCTAATCTGATCCATCTTCCTTCTCCCTAAACCTTGAAGTCAGGGCTGCCCTATCTTACTTAGGCAACATGATACTTAGCTTTCATAGCTAAAGGAAGGATGTTATCTTGTCTGAATTAAACTGGCCAAAGAATTCTGGTATACAGTTGGATCCAGATTCCAAAATCTAATACCAGTCAGTATGTCAGTTAACAAACATTACTGAGTAACTACAAAGGAGCAGACATTCTTCTAGGTGGCTCAAGATGCAGCAGAGCAGCAATTCTCAAAGTGTGGTCAAAGGACTCCTAGGACCTCCCTTTTCCAACCAAATATTAATATCTATATGAAGCCTGCTTTAGATGTACAATTTAGAAAGATCACTGGCTGCTGTATAGATGATGGTCCATGGGGGAAAGAGTAAACAAAAAGAGAAGAGTTAGCTTGTTGCAATAGTATGGATAAAAATGATGCCGGCTTGAAGTAAGGTTTTATTGCAGAGATGATGAGTTGGCAGATTCAAGATAGCACTTTAGAGGTAGAGCTGACAAGAATTACATATAGAGGTTTGTTTGTGACAGCAGAGAGAAGTAACACAGGTGACCATCCCTAGAAAATATATACGTAAAATGTCAGATGCCTATGTATGAAATACTATGTAGTTGTAGAAGCAATGAACCAATTTCACACATGCACATGAACATAACTAAAAAGCATACTGTTGAATGAAAAAGAAACAGAACAGGATCTCTAGTACAATGTCATTTCAGTAAATTAAAAACAAATACACATGTAAAGTAGTTAAAGCTTATTTTACTTATTTTTAAAGGATTCATATATATAGTTTTTTATTTCAAAATATCACAAGGGTACAAAATTTTTGTTATATGGATAGCTTTTTTTTAATGCTTAAGTCAGGGCTTTAAGTGTGTCCATCACCCACATGATGTTCATTGTACCTGCTAGGTGGGTATTTACCACCCCCCTTCTCCCTTCTCCTCCCTTCTTGATTTCCAATGATTTTTACTTCTTTCTGTGCTCATGTGTGCCCATCAATTAATTCCAAATTATTAGAGAGTACATGTGGTGATTGTTTTTCCATTCTTGAGATACTTCACTTAAGAGTAATGGTCTCTAGTTCCATCCAAATTACTGCAAAAGAAATTGATTCATTTCTTTTTAGGCTGAATGATTTATATATATTTAAGGATACATATCACACTTGTTATTATAGTTTCCTCTGGGAGGGAGGGGTTGGAAATGGGGATAGGTAAACATAAGAGAGTCTGATGATCAGAGAAAGATGATTTTCAGCTCTTGGCACATGAGGTCAAATATTACAAATTTAATATAGAGAAGTCCAGGTTCTGGTGTGGTGGCATAATTGCCACTATAGCCCATCCCTCCTGCTGATTATAACTAAAAATTCTGGACTTTGTAAACAAAAGCAGGTGGATTATGCAGAGAAGTCAAAACTGGGAGAAGTGACCCACATGGGGTGAGTTTCCCAGCTATGTTTTTCCCCCTTACATGTGGCTTTGCAACAAAGGTGAGCCCCACTTGCAGAGCAGCATGGGTGGCTTAAATTCCAACAGAAATCCCCTCTTTTTGGCCAAAGAAATCAGGAAAAGGGGTCTCTGTGGGCCAGAGAGTATGGAGAAATCCTAGAGAGGAGACAAGCAAAGAAACGGATCCCATAACTCAGTGCATAAATTCACACAAGTCACATCTTAATTTGAGCTATATATGTGTGCCACATAACCCAAACCAGCCTTGCAAAAACTTTGAAAACTAAAATGAGATTTGAATTAATGTGACCCAAACCAATGTAGCGAAATCTTAGAGAATTGAAATAAGATTTGAAACACCTACAGAAGTCTCAGACTAGCCAGTGAGCTATCTGTGTATGGAACAAGCCAAATCATCATAGCAAAGACATATAGAACAAAACTGAGATTTTAACAAATGCCCCCATAAGGCAAGATGGAACTTATAGTCTAAACCTAAAGCAAGGTTACCTGCTAAAACAAAAACAGCAACATTCTCCAGAAGATTATAATAGGACCCAAAATCTATACGAATAATATTCACAATGTTGAGGATAAATTCCAAAATTATGCAACACACAAAGAACCAGGAAAATGTGAGCAATTCTCAAAGAACAGATGATTAAAAGATCAACTCCAAGATGATCCAGATGTTGGTACTATCAAACACTTTCAATATATAAAGGAAATACTTTCTTATAAAGGAAAACACGCATGAAATGAATTATCTACAGAGAAACAGAAACCACAAAAATAAAATAAATAAAATTTTAAGAACTGAAAAATACAATATCTGAAATAAAAACTCATTGGATGAATTCAGTAATAGAATGGAGATAACAGAGGAAAGAGTTTGTGAACGCAAATCAACAGAAATGATCCAATCTGAAGAACAAAGAGGTAAAAAGACTGAAAAACAGTAAACAGAGCCCCAATAACCTGTGGGTTAATATCAAAAGTTCTATCTTAAGTATATTTATAATCTCAGAGAGAGAAGAAAAAGATACTGTGGCAGAAAAATATATTTAAAAAAAATAATGGAGGAGAATCTCCCAAATTTGATGAAAGACATAAACAGATTCAAGGAGCTCAACAAACACTTAATACAATAAAACTCAAAGAAAAACACACCTAGATACATCTTAATGAAACTATTCAAAGCCAAGGATTTTTTTTTAATCTAGAAAGCTTCAGAAAAGTGACATATTACATTATAGGGAATAATGATTTAAATGATCATGGATTTCTCAACAGAAACCAAGGAGGCCAGAAGACAATACAACAATATCTTTAAAATCCTGAGAGAAAATGTCATTTCAGAATTCTATATTCAATGAAAATATACCCAGTAATATTTCTTCAGATGAAGAAAAACTAAACAGAATTAATTGTCAGCAGATCTGCTCTATAAGAAATGCTAAAGGAAACTATTCCAGCTAAAGAAAAATAGCACCAGAGAGAAACGTGGATTTTTAAGAATGAAGAAAGAGCAACAGATATGGTAAATAGCCAGGTAAATACAGTTAAAAAAAACTTAAAGTAAAATTTTAACATTATCTGGGTAGAATTTTCAGTGTATGTAACATAATACATATGACAACTATAACATAATGGTCAGAGGACAAGAGGTTAAAGGAATCTTTATAGCTGTAAGGTTCTACATTTAGGCAAAGTGATAAAATATTAATTCCAAGTAAACTATGAAAGGATAGGTATACATAATGTAATTCCTAGAGGAACCACTAAAAAAAAATACAAAGAGATTTATCCCAAAACCAAATACACAAATTAAAATGGAACACTAAGCATTCCAATAATCCAAAAGGAGGAACAAAAACAGGACAAACAGAGAACAAAAATAAAGAGCAGGACGGGTGTGGTGGCTCATGCCTGTAATCCTAGCACTCTGGGAGGCCGAGACGGGTGGATTGTTTGAGCTCAGGAGTTCGACACCAGCCTCAGCAAGAGCGAGACCTACTAAAAAAAAATAGGAAGAAATTATCTGGACAACTAAAAATGTATAGAAAAAATTAGCCGGGCATGGTGGCGCATTCCTGTAGTCCCAGCTACTCGGGAGGCTGAGGCAGTGGGATCGCTTGAGCCCAGAAGTTTGAGGTTGCTGTGAGCGAGGCTGACGCCACGGCACTCACTCTAGCCAGGGCAACAGAGTAAGACTCTGCCTCAAAAAAAAAAAAAAAAAAGAGCAGACCTAAATCCAACCATATCAATAGTTAATTTAAATATTTATGGTCTAACTGCTACAGTTAAAAGTCAGAGATTGACAGAATGAATTAAAAAAGCAATACCCTACTATATGCCTACCTACAAGAGGCACCTTCTAAATATAAAGACATATGTAGACTGTAAGTAAATGGATGATGCAATCAGAAAACATAAGAAGGCTGGAATGACTATTTTAATATCAGATATAAGAGACTTCAAGACAAAGAGTATTGCCAGAGATAAAAAGAGACACTTCATAATGACAAAAGTGTCAAATCATGAGGAAGACATTATTATCCATTGTATGTACTTAATAATAAAGACTCAAAAGCAAAAACTGACAGAATTAAGGGGGAAAACAATTTCACAAACTTAGTAGAAAATTTTAAGACCTCCCTCTCTCAACAGTTGATAAAACAATTAGACAAAAATCCAATAAAGACATAAACAATCTAAACTACACTATTAGTCCCGTTGCTTTAGTTAACATTTATAGAATACTACCGCCAACAACTGAAAGATATACATTCTTTTCAAGTGCACATGTGCATTTACTAAGATAGATTATCTGCTGGACCATAAACTTTAAACTTTTATTGAAAGGATGAAAATCTCACAGTATATTCTCTGATCATATCAGAATCAAATTAGAAATCAACAATAGTAAGATACCTAAACACAAAAACACAGACAAAACCCAAATATCTACAAATTAAATAATCTACTGTTACATAGTTCCTGGGTCAAAAATGATGTCACAAAGGAAATTTTAAAATAATCTGAACTGAATAACAACAAAAATATACATATCAAAATTTGAAGAACGTGACTAAAACAGTACTTAGAAACAAATTTAAAGCTCGAAATGCTTATATCAGAAAAAATCTAAAATCAATGACTTAAGATTTTATCATAAAATATCTTAAAAGAAAGAGTAAAGTAAACCAAAGAAGGAAAGGTAAGAGGAGAAATTTATGAACTAGAAAACAGACTAGAGGAAATGTGGTTCTTTGAAATGATCACAAAATCAACAACCCAGTAGCTAGACTGATCAAAAGAAAAAAGATATCACAAATAACCAATATCGGAAATGAAAGAGGGATTATCAGAGATCATACAGATATTAAATTAGTAAGAATACTTTGAATAACTTTATGTCAATAAATTGATAAATTAAGATGAGCAAATGTCTTTAAAAATACAACTTACCAAAACTGATACAAGAATAAACTGGAAATCTAAATAGCCCTGTATCTATTAAAGAAACTGAATTTACCAAATCCTTCCCCAAAATAAAACTCCAGGCCCAGACAGTTTCACTGTTGAATGCCATGGCAATAAGGTTTTTAAAAAGGAAAAGAGATCAAAAGGAAAAAAGTAAAACTCTCCCTACTTGCAGATTATATGATTGCTTACAAAGAAAATCCCAAAGAATCTACAAAACAATCACTAGAACTAATAAATGAATTTAGCAAAGTGGCAAGATACAAGGTTAACATACACAAGACTGTATTCTTATATACTAGCAAGAAGCAACTAGAAAATGACACAAAAATAATATTGTTTACAATAACATCAAAGTAACATAAAATATATAGGAACAAACCTAACAAGACATTCAAAACTTTTACAGTGAAAACTACAACACAATGCTGAGAGAAATCAAGGAGACCTAAATAAATGGAAAAATATAGCATGTTCATAAATCAGAAAATTCAATATGATTAAAATAACAATTTTCCCCAAATGGATCTATACATGCAATACTATACCCATGAATACCAAGCATGCTTTTCATAGATATTGGCAACACAATTCTAGAATTTATATAAAAATGGAGGGCATAAAAAAAAAAAGGGGGGAACTCAGGACATAAAAAAAATAAAAAAATAAAAAATAAAATAAAAATGGAAAGAACCTAAAATAGCCAAAATAATTCTAAAAAGAACAACAAAGTTAGAGGACTTAACCTATGTGATTTCAATACTCTAAACATCAATGAAACAGAATAAGGAGAGTCCTCTATGTTCAACTAACTGGCTTTTGACAAAGGTGCCAAGGCAATTCAATAGGGAAAGCAGAGACTTCTCAACAAATGGATATACAAATAGACAGAAATTAATATTGATCCTTACCACACGCCATTCACAATTTTTTTTTTTTTTTTTTTGAGACAGAGTCTCGTTCTGTCACCTGGGCTGGCACTCCGTTACCAGAGTGCCATGTCATCAGCTTGGCTCACAGCAACCTCAAACTCCTGGGCTCAAGTGACTTTCCTGCCTCAGCCTCCCAAGTAGCTGGGATTACAGGTGCACGCCACCACGCCTGGCTAATTTTTCTATTTTTAGTAAAGATGGCAATTCACTTTTGCTCAAGCTGGTCTCAAACTCCTGAGCTCAAGCAATCCTTCTGCCTCAGCCTCCCAGAGTGCTAGGATTACAGGTGTGAGCCACCTCACCAAGCCCATTCACAAAAGTTAACTGTAAATGAGTCTTAAACGTAAATGTAAAACTTATACAACTTCTAGAAGACAAAAATCTTTGCAATTAGGGGAGGCAAAGGTTTCTTAAATAGGATATAAAAAGCATGAAACATAAAAGAAAATGATAAATTAAAAACTTTTGCTCTTGGGCCAGGCGCGGTGGCTCACGCTGGGGTAATCCCAGCTCTCTGGGAGGCCGAGGTGGGTGGATCGTTTGAGCTCAGGAGTTCAAGACCAGCCTGAGCAAGAGCGAGACCCCATCTCTACTAAAATTAGAAAGAAATCAATTGGACAACTAAAAATATATAGAAAAAATTAGCCGGGCATGGTGGCGCATGCCTGTAATCCCAGCTACTCGGGAGGCTGAGGCAGTAGGATTGCTCGAGCCCAGGAGTCTGAGGTTGCTGTGAGCTAGGCTGACGCCATGGCACTCGCCCCAGGCAAGAGAGTGAGACTCTGTCTCAAAAAAAAAAAAAACCTTTGCTCTTCAAAAAAACACCATCAAGAAAACAAAAAGCACAGACTAGGAGGAAATATTCAAGACACATATATCAGAAAAAGAAATTTTCTTTAGAATATATTTTTTAAAAAATACTACAACTCGATAATAAGACAACTTAATTTTTTAAAATGGGCAAAAGATGTAAACAGACACTTTACAAAAGATAGATGAATGCCTAAATAAGCACATGAACAGATGCTCAACATCATTATTCATAAATGATCAAAAAAAAAAAAAACCACAATGAGACACCACTTACATACCCATTAAATTGCCTAAAATTAAAAAGACCTACTCTCATACATTGCTGGTGTGAATGTAAAATGAAACCACTTTGGAAAACAGTCAGTTCCTTAAAAAGTTAAATATACTCCTGCCATATGAGTCAATCAACCTATGATGGTAAATACCATCTTAGGTATTTATCAAGAGAAATGAAAAACATTTGTCCATATGACTTCTACATCAATGTTCACAGGAGCCTTATCATAACACCCCAAAATTGAAAATAACTCAAATGTCCATCAAGGTAGATGGCTAAACAAATTATGGTATATTCATAATAGAATTCTACTCAGCAATAAAAACTATTTTGCATCTCAAAATCATTATTCTAGGTGAAAGAAATCATGCAAAAAATAAGAACATACTGTGTGATTTCATTTATATAAAATCCTAAAATATGCAAACCACTGAACAGTGATAGAATACAGGGTCAGTAGTATCTGCAGACAAGAGCGGAGGGAGAAATATATTGCAAAGGGACATGAAAAAACTTTTGGGAAAGATGAAAATGTTTATCTTGATTGTAGTGATGGTTTCACAGATGCATACAAGTGTCAAAGCTGTTCATGGTATATTCTTTAAATATGTGCAGTCTATTGTACTTCAATTATACTTCAATAAAAGTATAAAAAATTTTAATAGGAATTAGCAGTTCTCTAGGGCCAAAACCCATCATTCCAAACTATGGTAGAAAGACTTGGTAGTATCAACAGGCCAGTAAGAGCCAAGTCCCATGTGATGACTCTCAGGAAACTCTCCACATAGGTTTTTCTTTACTATCGCAGTGTAGGATTCAGAAATACACTATCCATATACCCTCTCATGAATAAGCATAAACATACTAAAAAAGCAATAGTTCATATGATCAGTATGATTAACATCTTGGAGATTAAGTGTAGATGGTTAGAGAATCCCCTCCAGGTTTCTGTCCTTTATTCTTAATTGAATTCTTAAAATTCTTAAATTCTTAAATCAATAAAAATAATCCTCAAGTATTTTACAACATCTACCTATCAACCCAGGGCATTTGATGATTTGTTAAAAACCAGATTAATCTCAAACTTCCCTTTCCATAAATACAAAAAGAAAAAGCTTTGTTATGATACAATGACTATCTTAATTGTAGTGGCTTTATAATTTGTTGTCACTAGTGTGGCAAGTCTCAGCATCTCATGACAAAGATGAAAAGTTTAGCCTATTTTCAACTCCTTTCTGACCTACCAAGAATTTTTAAGAGCCCCTAGTTCATTCTTCTAGGTGAAAATATTTAGGTTTCATTAGAAAACTATTGTAGTTCATCTTGTTATCCTTTGCAGACTTATTTAATTCTATCTAATCTTTAAAAGCTGAAGTTCTCCATGGTTTCCTCCTCTACTTTTTTCTAGTCTCACTTCTCATCATCAGTTCTCAAACTTCACAATTTTCTAGGAAACTGGTTAAAAATAAGGATTCCCACATCCTAACCCCAATGATTCTGATTAATAGATGGGGCCCATTAATCTTTATGTTTTTAAACAATTATCCCTAAGTGACCAAGGTACACATTGAGAAACTCTCCCTCATTATCTCATGAATACTCTCATCTTGTGGAAGAAAACAAGACGTTTCCAATTTCTTTTATAGCCGATGATTCTTTTTTTTTTTTTTTTTTTTTGAGGCAGAGTCTCACTCTCTTGCCTGGGCTAGAATGCCGTGGCATCAGCCTAGCTCACAGCAACCTCAAACTGTTGGGCTCAAGCAATCCTCCTGCCTCAGCCTCCCGGGTAGCTAGGCCTACAGGCATGCACCACCGTGTCCGGCTAATTTTTTTTCTATTTTTAGTTGTTTGGCTAATTTCTTTCTATTTATAGTAGAGACGGGGTTTCGCTCTTGCTCAGGTTGGTCTCGAACTGCAATCCTCCCGCCTCGGCCTCCCAGAGTGCTAGGATTACAGGCGTGAGCCACCGCACCCCACTGATGATTCTTAATTCTATATTTCAGACCAGCTCTTCAGCTGAGGTCCAAACCCACTTAAGTTTGTTCCAAATGTTACTCCTCATCCAGAAATTCCTAGTTCAGTGAATGACTCCAATATCCACCTGGTTGCCAAAGGCAGAGACTCTATCTTCCTTCCTCTTACTTGCCTCTCATCACCACAACTTGTATATTCCCGAAATATTGTTACCATAGGCCATTCTTCATTCATCTCTTAGGTTACTGTAATAACCTCTGAACCACTTTTCCAGTACCCTTCGAAATCTATCCTTAGTAATGCTGTCAGAGTGACCTAAGACCAATACCTATGTCATCCCCTCATTTAAAACCCTTCTAGGATAAAATCCAAACACCTTAGCATGTCACAAAAGGTCCTTCATGATCTGGCCCCTGCTAACCTTTCTAAACAATCTCCCTGCAATTCCCCATCCTCCATGCCAGTTATATAAAACTACTTGCTATCCCATTAACTTCTTTTACAGGTTCACATGCTTTTCTCTCTCCTGAAAAATGCTTTCTCCTCCCAGCTAACTGCATTAGTCCTCAATTTTCAAGTCTCTGCTTAGGAATGATCTGTTCTGGTAACTCTTCCCTTTAAAACTGTCACTCCTTTTCCCCAAAGGCTATATTAAATTCCCATTTTAAAATATTTACTTATTACACTGTATTGTGTTGATCTACTTGCCTATCTCTTCTTTGAGACCGTTAGTTCTGTTTTTCATGTCTGCATATCTAACCTACTACACAGCTGGCACATAGCAGACATTTATGTAAATGTCATCAGTAAATGTCATCTGAATAAATGAATCCATGTAATGGCAGTTTCTAGTCAACAGAATCTTATCTTTTGTATTAATCATGGAAAAACTTAGCACGTTGAGTACCCAAAATAATAAGCCAGTCTTGCAGCCAAGTAATTTGAAAATACAAGAATTTCTTGCAGTCATTTTTATTGTCCTTCACAAGTTCATCAATATATTTATGAGCACAAATTTGATGTCTAGAGAAATGCAGGACTACCACTGAGTCATACATACGTTCCATTTTTATTACAACTTGTATCTTTTTTTTGCAAGCTAGGTTTTTCTCCCCCACACTAGATTTAGACCTGCATTGTCCGATCCAGTAGCCACTAGCTACAGGTGGCTATTTAAAGCTAGTTAAAGCTAAAATTTAAATATCAGTTCCTCGGTCGCACTAACCACATTTCAAGGGCTCAAAAGTCACAGGGGGCTAGTGGTCATGATACTGGACAGGGCGGATACAGAACATTTTCATAATCACAGCAAGTCCTACTGGACAGCGCTGGCGACACAATTATAAAGACTTCAGAAAAACCTCACTTACTTCTTAGCTCCCACGATCCTCGAGCTCCTCTGCTGCTTAAAAGATGTGGGTCCCGGAGTCTAGCAAATCACAAGCACACAAGTGAGTGCTAGGAACCCCTGAACCTCGACCATAAAAATTCGAATTCCCCCTGTGTCCAGAAGAAATGAAGCTCTCCCGGGGCCACTATCTCAAACGGAAGAAGGCAATACTTTTTAGTAAAGGCGTGCCGTCCTATCTTCCTACACTGTAAAGGCGGGTAACAATACAAGAGCCTTCATCTTCCCCCATTCTCCAAAGCCCTGTACCAGATAGAGGGTCTAAAGGGGAGGTGAAAAGAAAAGACAATGGCATTGGCGAGGTAGAAGGAATAGAAATTAATGGCAATCTGGCGAGGAGCTAAGTCCAAGGAGGTGGGGAACAGGCAGCAGAAAGTGGGAAAAGAAAAAGGGGACAGGTGATCCGATCTAGAAGGGTGGGGCCTACGATGGGCTCTGATAAAACCAACTCTGAGCAAGGGACAAAAGCGAGGGACCGCGTGTTCCGGGCTCGACAGCGCTACCTCTAAAGCATGACGGCCAAACCAAGAAACTCACAGCGGGTACTGCACCGAGTCTGGAAGACATCACTCCCTCTCCACGCCTAACAATTTCACCCAAGGGCTCCGGCCAGATCAACGCCACTTCCGCTCTCCTTGCCTCTCCCGGATGTGCGCTCGGCGCCGCCTAACCTCCTTCTGAACGTCTACTTCCGCCCGGCAGCTTCCGAGGGGGCTGCAGCCGGAGTGAGTCACGTGACGAGCCACCCTGGATTCCTCTGAGACCCCGCCCCCTCGCCTCCCCCGTGGCAGTGCGGGACCTGGGAGCCGCGGGCGGGCTCTGGAGAGAAGGGGCGGAGTTTGGAGCCTTAGCCCGGCCTTGAAACCCCTGCCTCCTGGTTCAACTCTTCGCACCACACCTTGTGTCCCTCCACCCTCCCTTCTGCACCCACCCGGCCAGTGGTCTTTCTAGATGTACGTGGAGATCGGTTATTGCCCCTTTATTGATCTTAGAGAAATTACAGACCCATTCTTGCCCCCCACCCCTACCCCAGGTAGAGAGATGTAGGAGCCGTTTCACTGCTGAGGGCGTAGTAATTGGAGGCAGTGGCTGGTCAGGGAGTATCCAGGAAAGGGCAGCTAGTTGAAGACTTGAGGGAGACAATAACAGGGGCCCATCTCGCCTCATCTGCTAGCTTCAGGCCTCCAAACTCGCCCTGCTTTTGGATTTTTTTGTGTGGTCCGTAGGAGACATGTTTGAATAGTAACTCTTGAAATCTTGAGATAAAATATGCCTGGGCCTCTCCCTAGGGGAACTGTGCTTGAGTCTCTCCTTAGGGGGACTGCGTCGGCTCCTTTCAGAGGAACTGTGAAGGGTTCTCTTAGTGGTATTGTCATGGGTTCTCTCAGAGTGACTCCGTTGACTCCTCTCAGAGGGACTGCGATGGCTCCTCTCAGAATGACTGCGGCGGCTCCTCTCAGAGGGGCTGTGATGGCTCCTCTCAGAATGACCGCATCGGCTCCTCTCAGAGAGGCTGCGATGGCTCCTCTCAGAGGGGCTGTGTGGACTCCTCTCAGAATGACTGCGGCGGCTCCTCTCAGAGAGGCTGCGATGGCTCCTCTCAGAGGGACTGCGTGGACTCCTCTCAGAATGACTGCGGCGGCTCCTCTCAGAGAGGCTGAGATGGCTCCTCTCAGAGGGACTGTGTGGACTCCTCTCAGAATGACTGCATCGGCTCCTCTCAGAGGGGCTGTGATGGCTCCTCTCAGAATGACCGCGTCGGCTCCTCTCAGAGGGGCTGCGTGGACTCCTCTCAGCATGACTGAGTCGGCTCCTCTCAGAGGGGCTGCGATGGCTCCTCTCAGAATGACTGCATGGGCTCCCCTCCAAGGGTCTGTGACTTCTCTCAGAGGATCTGTGACGTCTCCTCTCAGAGGGACTGTGATGACTCCCCTCAGAGCGACTGTGACAGCTCCTCTCCAAGGGTCTGTCACGTCTCCTCCCAGAGGGACTGCGAGGGCTCCTCGCGGAGAGATTGCGGAGGGTTCTCTCGGAGGGGCTGCGAGGGCTCCTCTCGGAGAGACTGTGAATGGTTCTCTGAGAGGGGCTGCGATGACGGTTTCTCTCAGAGGGACTGCGAGGACTCCTCTCAAAGAGACTGTGAATGGTTCTCTCGGAAGGACTGAGATGGTTTCTCCCAGAGGGACTGCGAAGATTCCTCTCAGAGGGACTGTGAAGGGTTCTCTCAGAGGAACTGCGAGGGCTCCTCTCAGAGGGATTACGTGGGGTTCTTTCCCAATACAAGCCGTGGTGGTTTCGCCCCTCGTGTGTGACTTTCTCTTTACGGTGACTGTACCTGGTTCTCTTCATAGGGGAACTGGGTAGGATTCTCCCTCTGGGCCAAACTCTGGTTCCTGGTTTGGACAAGTTCTTAGACTTCTTGCTGGAGATTTCATTTCCGTAAAAGTTTTCCTTTGCTCTGCGGCTACTATCCTTTCGAACTGTACCCACAGGCCGCCCACCTGAGCTAGTTTGGGAACCTGTGGGCTTGGGCAACTGGAGAGGTCTGGGCTGGAAAGAGCTCTCTCTTTTTGGCTGTTGAGCTGATCTGCATTGGTCTGTTCCTCCCCACAATATGTCCCCATGCTTAGTGGTCGAGCCTGTTGGCCTTAGCTTGGCAACTGGCATCCTGTCTCTTTTGACATCTCCTGGTGAGCAATAGTCCGTGGCTTTTTGTTTTGGACAGTAGTTTTTGCTTGACAAATTGTCTGGCCTTGCCCTGTCCTCAGGCTTCTGCCCAGCAAAAGCTATAACTCTGTGTGCCGTTTGGAATGCCTGCTTTAGGCCCTGAAAAAGCAGTTGCATGAAGTGGGGTTGAGAGGATTTCTTAGGTTGTCTTTTCAAAGAGGCAGTACTTGTCTGAGATGCTCCAACCCTCTTCCTTCTTAAATGAGATGGCAATTCCCTACAGGAACTCTCTATTGTGGTTCTGCTGTTTGTATAGAATTTTGTGTTTTGTTTTCTAAGTGCCTTGGTGATTCTCTTCATTGGATATTTTGAATCAGAGGTCTTTTTGGTTCTCACTTTAGCCCATTTTTTATTCTGATTGCTTTCAGAGTCACTCTCTGGTGGAGTGTGAACTTGAGTGAATTCATAGTGCCCAGACTCTCTAATTTCTGGCTTTTCTACTAAGTCAGGGCTGGCATATTGCCTTCGCCTGATATGAACTTGGACAGGAGCAGGAGACGGGGAAGACCCAGACTGAAAATCTTTTGTGGGAGTAGGACTCTTGAAAGCTTGAGTATAGGTTTTAGCTTTCCTTTGTGATGGTGATACAGGGCTCCTTGGTATGATGGGTCTATCTCTTCCACGATACTTTGTGATTTGGGGTCTTTTCCCAGTTCGTAACCTAAAGCCAAGATGCAACCGAATCTCGCCATGGCCTTCAGGAGTACTTACAAGGTGGAGCTGTGGATAGATAAGAAGATAAGGCCCAAAAGTGGCCTGTAATTTGTGACAACAATTAAATCCTGAACATCGGCCACACTGTAGACAGATAGGGTATTTTAGGACCAGACCTGAAGCTAAAGGTGGAGGCACATTGGGGGGCATTTGACTCCTTAAGAGTTTTGCTGCTATTTTTAGCTGCAGATCTTGTAGCAACTGTAACTGTTCTGAGAAGTCAGTCTTGGCCTCGGAAAGATAACTTGGCTTGAGGGAGTATTGGGACTCAAAAATCCTTGTCTGTGAATCACTCTGTGAGTTCTCACACTCTTCCACTAGAACAGGATCTTCCCTGTTGTAAAGTATCCTGAGGGAAGACTCTGACTTTACTGGGGCAGGAATCTGGCCCCCTGCACATGAGATAGACATGTGCTGAATGACTTTCTGAGATATATCACTGACCATTGAGTTTGTTCTCCTTATTCCCACTTTAGTCCCAGAGTATTGCTGTATTATGGAAGAAGTGGAGCCACGTGTCCACATCCTTAAGGCCATTCTATTCTCATGACCATGACATAAAGTATGTCTTTGAATATAGTTTTTGATCACTGAAGACTGAGAAATAGTATATGGGCCTCTCTGTAGCAGGCTCTGGGAAAATTCCATCAATTCAGCTGGAACCCCAAATAAATGCTGAATAGACTGACAGGTATATACAGTAGTTCTTTCTGATAAAGAAGTTTGAGAGCAAAGCTTCCTTTCCATAGTGGTCCCCAAGACATTCCCCAGCATTAGCATAGTGGAGAGATATTTTCTAGGCAATCGCTGCCTCCAGACATGACTCTCCCAGACATTCTGTTGTCTGCCCAGGAAAGACCTGATAAGGCCTCTTCGAGCCCCTGAGTCTGCCTGGAATGTCCTGGGTGGTGATCTCCAGCTTTGTGGTGGATGACTCTGGAGTGAGTTCTCTAGCTCCTCCATCTGCTTCCTCCTAGTCTTCTCCTTAGATATGACATCCACTCCTGGGATCTCAGGATGTGGGATGTCCACAGTATTAGCTATCTTATCAGAGGGTTGATTATGAAGGCCTAAGGAAAGAGTTAAAGACTGTATCATAATAGGGTCTTTGGGCTGCAAAATATCTGTCCCAAGGTTTTTTCTATCCAAAACTCTTGATACTCCTGGCATGCCAGAATCCCAAAGGCCCCCTGATTCAGATGTTGTTTTGACAGAGCTTGAAATGAATGGGGTTAAAGAGCTGTGTAGGAACCTAGAGAAGTTAGTCCCTACTTGTAACTCTTCTGATGTTAACTCCTCAGATTCCCTATTCTGACACACTTGTCCTAGATTCAAATCCTTAGGTTTCATGATTTTGGGAAGCTCTGTTTTTATGGCTATAGATTTCACAGCCTGAAGCCCTTGTTTATGAGTCAATAGTGTAGGTTCTTCAAATGAAGATGTTTGCTGTGAGGTTAATTCTTCATATTTAACTTCAATATCTGGCCTTGGAGTTAATTCTACAGGTTCCCCCAGTTCTTGAAGATGTGGCCTTGGGAGTAAATCCAAACAATCCATTACTTCCATTCCTGATCCTATGGCTACTCCTAGCGGTTCTACAACCTGAGGAATTGGTCCTGGTGCTAATTCCTCAGATTTTACAATTTGAAAGAATGGCCATGGGATTAATATAGTCTTTACAATTTGAAACCCTTTCAACTCCATTGTTTCCAAAATCTGGTGTGTTGGCTCTGTGATTAATTTCTTAGATTTTACATTTTGCAACCGTAGCCTTGAGGTAAACTCTGAAGGTCTCACATCTTGCAGTTGTGGAGTCAATTCAACATATTCTACCATTTGAGGGGTTGATCTTGGTATTGTGACAGACTTCACAACTTGAAGTGATGACCCAGGGGTCATTTTCACAGATTCAACAACTTTCGGGGGATCTACTGGGGTTACCTCTACTGAATGAGCAACTTGAAGCTGTGTCCTTGCAGATTCTGTGACTTGATCTAGTGGCTTTGGACTAATCCTCCTAAATTCTATAATTTGACCCAGTGGTCCTGGTGCCGTCTCTGAATATTTCATACTTTGATTCTTTGACTGTGTTAGCCCCATCGATACCTCCTTTTGCTGCCATGTCTCAGAGGTGGGCTCTACTGATTCTGCATGTCCCACAACTTGACTTGTTTGCTTTAGGGATAACTCTAAAGAGTCCTCCATTTGCTCAGAGGCTGAACTTACAGATTCTAGGACTTGGTGTCTTAACCCTACTGTTATCCCTGAAGATCTCACATGATGTTGTGGTTTTGGGGTCAATTCCATAGGTTTTTCCATTTGCATCCCTGTCTTAGAAGTTAATTCCACAGATTTAGGAACTTGATGTCCTAGCCCTGGTGTCATCACTGAAGTAGAATCTGGGATATGATATAATGACTGTGGAATCAATACTATAGATTCTTCCGTTTGCAGTCTTTTCTCAGAGATCACTTCCACAGATTCTAAATCTTGGGGATAGGGCCTTGGAGATCTCTCTGCAAATCCAGCAGCTTGACTTATTGCTTTTGGGGTCATTCCAAGGAATTCCTTCTCTTGCAGCATTGCCTCAGAGGTCAGCTCCAGAGCTTCTGTAATGTGATGCTTGAGCTCCAGGGTAATCCCTTCAGATTCCACAATTTTTTGCAGTGGCCTTGTATATAACTGCCCCAAATCCTTAACTTGAGGCCATGACTGAGAGAGAAATTCCAGGGTTTCTGGGGTTTGGTAGCTTTTCTCTGGAATTAATTCTAAGGATTTTGAGACTTGATCCTTTAGCACTGGAATCAGATCAACAAATTTTGGGACTTGAAGATCTAGCTTCAGAGGCAACCCTAAAGATTCCATAACTTTACAAATGCGGCCAGAGGTTGCCCCCAGTGGCTTTGGGGTCAACCCCACAGATTTCTCTACAGTTTCTGCATCTTTATGTGCCAACCCTTGTGTCATTTCTGTAGATTCTGTGGCTTGATAAATTGGTACTGAAACCAAATTCACAGATTCAGGGACTTGATGTCTTGGCTTTGGGATCATCTCAGTGTATTTTATAAATGGATGCCCTGATCCAGGGATTATTTCAGAGGATTCCATGATTTGATAACTTGTTCTTGGATTTTGCTCCCCATATTTCACTCTTTGAAACAATGACCCTGGTGTTAACTCCACAGATTTTATAGTTTGCTGCAGAGACACTGAAGACAATTTCACATGTTTTATACTTTGCAACTTTGGCTCTGAAGTAAACTCCAAAGATTTCATACCTTGTTGCTGTGATTCTGGAGACAAATTTGAAAATTTGACACTAGTCAACATTGGTCCCGGTAGGAACTTCCTAGCTGGCTCTGATGCCAACACTGTTGATTTCATACCTTCCCATCCTAAAGTCAATTCTCGGCAATTCATGCCTTGCTGTTGGGACCCTCGTGTTAGTGCCACAGGTTTTATATCTTGAGAATATGATTTGGGTGGAAAGACCACAGATTCAACACATTGTGACCCAAGGCATGATGTCAATCCTAAAGAATTCATGCTTTGAGGTTGTGGCCATGGATTCAACTTCACAGATTTCACATCTTGAGAACATGGCTCTGATGAAAACACCACAGATCCCTCAGAATTCATATATTCAGGAGGTGGTTCTGGATTTAACTCCACAGATTTCACTTTTTGAAAACATGGCTCCAATGTAAATGCCTCACATTTTAAGTCCCACTGCTCAGAGCCTGAAATCAATTTCACAGAATTTGCACCACAAAGCAATGATGGTTTGTTCACCTCCACAGACTTTACATCTTTAAATGGTGGCTCTGGTAAAAATACCACGGATTTTACACTATTTAACTGAGGACCTAAAGCAAACACAGGTTGTATAACTTGCTGCTGTGACCTAAGGTGGTTCCCCAAAAATTGGACTCCTTGAAACTGTGTCCCTGGAGTTAACTCAGAAGATTTCACACCTTGCAAGTGTGGTCCAGGGTTGAACAGAACAGATTTTGTACCTCGAGATTCTGACCCAGGGTTCAATTCAGATGATTTCATGCCTAGTATCTGTGGCCCTGAATTAAACTTTATAGAATTTCTGCATTGAAGTTTTGACTCTGAATTCAACTCAGAAGAATTCATACTTTGCATCTGTGGGTCAGAGTTGAACTCCATTGGCATTATGCCTGGAAACTCTGTTCCTGGAGTCAGTTCACATTTTACATCTTGGAAATGTTGCACAGATTTGATACTCTGAAGTTCTGGCCTTGGATACAACTCAGAAGATCTCATACCTTGAAATTTTGTCCCTGAAGTCAATTCAAAAGATTTTACACCTTGCAAATGTGGCCCAAGGTTGCACCCAGTAGAATTTTCACATTGAACTTGTGGCCCTGGAATGAATGCAGAAGAATTCATGCCTTGTGAATGTGGCCCAGGGTTGCACCCAAGAGAATTTACACACTGAAGTTGTGGCCCTGGAACAGATGCAGAATTCACACCTTGCAAATGCAGACCGGGGTTGCACCCAGTAGAATTTACACACTGAAATTGTGGCCCTGGAATGGATGCAGAACAATTCACACCTTGTGAATGTGGCCCAGAGTTGCACCTGAAAGAATTTACACACTGAAGCTGGGGCCCAGGAATGGGTGCAGAAGAATTCATACCTAGCAAATGTGGTCCAAGGCAGAACACTTTAGAATTTATATCTTGAAACTCTGGCCCAGGATTCAACTCAGAAGATTTTTTACCTTGTAACTGTGGCCCTGTGTTTAATGCCATAAAACTTTTACACTGAATCTGTGGCCCTGGATTCAGTTCAGAGGATTTCCCACTTTGCAATTTAGGCTCATGCTTGAATTCTAGTGATTGCTCATCTGGAAGCTTTGTCTTTGTGCACAATTCAGAAGATTTTATTCCTTGCAACTGTGGCCCAGTGTAGAACTCTAAAGATTGGGTATCTTGAAGCCTTGTTCCCAGGCGTAACTCAGATTTCACATTGTGCAACTGTTGCTCAGAATTGAATTCCGTAGATTTCGCATCTTCTTGAAGCTTTGTCCCTGTGCATAATTTTGAAGATTTTCTATGTGGCAAATGTGGCTCAGGACTAAACACCAAAAATTTTACATTTTGAAGCTCTGGCCATGTATTCAATTTATGAGATTTCTCATCTTGCTGCTGCTTTCCAGCATTGAACTTGGAAGATACCACACTGTGAGTCTTTGATTCCAAGGCCAACTCAGAGAGTTCTGCAACCTGCAATTCTGGGTCAGGGTTGACATCTGTAGAGTTCATTGTTTGAAGCTTTATCAACTCAGATTTCACACCTTGCAACTTTGCCCCAGGGTTGAATTCCATAGATTTCACACTTTGAAGGCTTATTGCTGGTGTCAACATAGATAATTTCCTATCTTGTAACTGTGGGGGTGAGTTGAACCCCAAAGATGTCCTATCCTGTACCTTTGTTCCTAGAGTCGATTCAAAAGATTTCACATCTTGCCACATTGGCCCAGGCATACACTCCACAGATTTCATTTTTTGAAGCTTTGTCCTTGGGATCACTTCAGAAGATTTCATATCCTGAAAGTGTGATCCAGACTTAAACTCCATAGAGTTTACATCTTGAAGCTTTGTTCCCAAGATCAAGTTAGAATATGTCACATCTTGCATCTGTGGGCCTGAGTTGAACTCTACAGATTCCCCATCTTGAAGCTTTGTCTCTCGTCTTAACTTAGAAGATGTTACACCTTGTAACTTTGGACCCTGGTTGAACTCTACAGATTTTACACCTTGAAGTTTTGTTCCTTGAATCAACTCATAAGATTTTTCACTTTGTATCTCTGGTCCAGAATTGAAATCCATTAATTTCACACCTTGAAGCTTTGTGCCTGAGATCACCTCAGATGATTTTATACCTTGAAAGTATGGTCTGGAACTGAACTTCTTGGATTTTACATCTTGAAGTTTTATACCCATGAGAAAATCAGAAGGTTTTATATCTTGTAACTGTGGGCCTGAGTCCAGCTCTACAGATTTCACACCTGGAAACTTCCTCCTGAGGGTTAAATCACACTTTTCACCTTGTAACTTTGGACTAGGTTTAAATTCTACAGATTTCACACCTTGAAGTTTTTCCCCTAGGATTACTTCAGAAGATTTCATGCCGTGCAAGTATGGTCCAGAACTGAAATCTATAGATTTTACATCTTGAAGCTTTATACCCATAACCAACTTAGAAGAGTTCACATCTTGCAACTGTGGGCCTGAGTTGAATTCCACCAATTTCACTTCTTGAAGCTTTGTCCTTGATATGGACTCAGAAGATTTTATACCTTGCAACTGTGACTCAGGTTTGAAGCCTGTAGATTTCACATCTTGAATCTTGGTCCTCTTAGTCAAGTCAGAAAATGGTATCTCTTTCAATTGTGAGCGGGGAGTTAACGCAATAAATTTCATATCTTGGGACTCTGTCTTAGGTATCAACTTAGAAGATCTGACACTTTGCCTCTGTGGCCCAGAGTTGAACTCAGATTTCATACCTTCAAGCTCTGTCTGAGGAGCCAATGCAGATGATTTCATACTTTTCAAGTGCAGTAGAAAGTTCAACTCTACAGTTTTATCACTTTGTAATTGTTGTTCTTGGCTTAATACCCCAGATTTCACCCCTGAAATCTGTGGCTCTTGTGTAAACACTAGAGAATTCACACCTTGAAGCTGTGTTCCTGGGGATAACTCCAAGGGTTTCACTTTTTGCAGCTGTGGTCCTGGGTTCAACTCATAAGATTTTACACCTTGTAAATGAAGCCCAGATTTGAATGCCATAGACTTTATATCGCAGAGCTTTGTCCTCGAAACTGGGTCACATGATTTCATACTTCTCAACTGTAGTCCAGGTTTCAAATCAACAGATTTGAACCCTTGAAGCTGATGCTCCCGGAGTGATGCCAAAGGTTGTATACCTTGGAGCCTTGGCCTTGGAGTCAACTCAGATGACTTCACGTCTCTTAATTGTATTATAGAGGATTTCGATTCTACAGTTGTGACACCTCGAGATTGTGAACCAAGATTTAGCACAGATTTCATACCTTGGCAATCTGATCTCGGTATCCACTGAACAGATTTCATACTTCCAAGCTGTGGCTCTTGGTTTAACTCCACAGTTTTCATGCCTTGAAGCTGTGACTCTGAGATTGATGCCAAAATTTTCCCTCTTTGCAGCTGTGCCCCCGGGGACAACTCAGGCGTTTTCACACACTGCAACTGTGGCCCAGGGTTAAATTCCATAGATTTTGCACCTTGAAGTTTTGGCCCTAGAGTCAATTCAAATGACTTCCCACCTCCAAACGGCATTGAAGGTTTTGACTCTGCAGGTTTGAAGCCTCGAGACTGTGACCCAAGATTTAACCCTATAGATTTCACACCTTGGAACTCAGGCCCTGGTATCCACTGAAGAGAGTTCCTACTTCCAAGTTGTGGTTCTTGGTTTAACTCCGCAGTTTTCACACCCTGAAGCTGTGGCTCTGAGGTTGACACCAGAATTTTCCCTCTTTGCTGCTGTGCTCCTGGGGACAACTCAGATGTTTTCACACACTGCAACTGTGGCCCAGGGTTAAATTCCATAGATTTTGCACCTTGAAGTTTTGGCCCTAGAGTCAATTCAAATGACTTCACACCTCCAAACTGCACTGAAGGTTTCAACTCTGCAGGTTTGAAGCCTCGAGACTGTGACCCAAGATTTAACCCTATAGATTTTACACCTTGGAACTCAG